>LUCH01000158.1:138509-199714 GCA_013368495.1 Paragonimus heterotremus
AAGTAAGTAGGTGTCGCCTGTCTGGATATGGTCCTCGTGATCACCCAAACCGTTGATTAAAGACGCTATCCGAGATGGTGATGTGCCATAGTAAATGGCGTACCTGTATCCATACTATTTCTAGTTCTTCCGGCTAGTCTTCTTTTATTAATTCTCAACCTTCTTAGTAACTTTCTTCTTCTAGGATATTCCACGTCACTGTTGAGTTGAGCGGCGGCCCGAGCCACAGTACCTTTTGGTCAGACTCATGGCTGTGATGATGATGATGATGATGACTTAAGCTTGGTAAATGCTTAAAGAGCGCGATTGGACAACAGTCGTTCAAAGGAAACTATGACCGGGGAATCGTATTCTATTTTTGTGCACCGCAGGAATTCCGGCTGGAAACATTTCAAGAAAAACGTTACGGACTACGAAATTTCGGTATGTCCTCTAAAACGTTATCGTCCGCATTCTTGATCAACAGCTGCTCAATACACAAGAAAGAGCAAAAATGTGGGATGGAATGTTTAAAACGATACTCAGTAACATCGCGTAAGGCATCAGCACATTTTTTGTGAAACTAAATGTCTGACCGTCACAACGTACAGACCGTTGACGGTTCAGAAAACGTTAATGGAACCAAGAGCAATATGTAGTGTTTGTTGTGTGGTTCTTCCGCGAGACAACAATAAGACTGCGCTTCCAACAAGATCGGTTCTACAGGGAGTCACGAGAGTATTTTTAAAAAGCACTTGAAAATATTCATTACTGTCCGACTGTTTGTTTGATCTGATTGAGCAAGGTGTACCCAGTTGTGAGTGTTAAATGTTTTTCCTCTAGTAATGGTGCCCGATCGTTGTTCATGTTCCGAATGGTTGCACGATGTCACCAGTTGTGTTCAGTGCCACCAATAAACACACGTCGCAGTTCGGTAGTTCATTTGTTGAAACCCTGGTAACTTTATCTGATTTTATAAGTAGACCACTACTAGCAGTTAATTGAGGCTCGTAAATTCCCATGAATTTTGAGCCACTTGGTTTCGGAACAAGGAGCTAAACCCGAGTTTCGCAGCTGTTAGACCTCATTATTAATGCAAATCATCAACAGTGTTTGGATTGGAATTTCGACCACGTTTTTATGAGACAACCGTGCTCACAGCAACTCCATTGATCTCATATTAGGCACAATTGGACTGACATATCCAGAAGTTCAGTGGAATTCTTTTGTGTGTTACATTCAGGTTGCCCAATCACCTCAAAAGGAAACACATTAGCTGTTCTGTTAACTTCAGTCGAAGAGCTCGCGACTAGGAACCTTGTACACATCAAAAGCATAGAATTCATTAAATCTGCTGGGTGTTACTTAGACTATTGATATGAGGTTATTGGTAGTGCTCGACACCCTTACCTCATGAAAACGCTGATAAAAATCAGATATCGACTGTGATCAGTCTACGCACTGGTAGTGAGGCGTCGTGGTAGCAAAGGTCGAGTCCAGCGCTTCTTTTCAAAAAGTGCTAGCTGAAAATACATGGAACATCGGAAGCGAAATCAACTGTGAGTGTAGTTTAGCTTAAACCTTCCAACTATCAAAACAGCCCTGGTTTACCATAAGCGTACGGACACACGTCTGGTTCTGTTTGTTAATCCCCGACCTGTTCAGATTTGACATGTGCTTAGAAAAATTGGATTTTTCGGAATCGCCTTATTTGCATGTAACTCGGATTTCCCTAGTCATACAGCAAGGACTAGTATCACCAGACATTTACTGTTATATCTAATCAATCGAATGCCTTTAATTCGACTTAAACCACTTACAAAATAATATCCACATCAAGATGAACACGGAAGCGAGTTTAATGTAATTTGGTACAAGTCGAAAAATGTTTCAACCGATAAAACATATTTCAGTGTATCAGTGCCTGTTTTCAAACTCAGTTCTCAGGTTAAAAGTGCACTGCAAAAACGTTGGTAAGAAGAACGATCCCAGTGATTTAATTGGTTTCACAATGCACCATGAACTGCATTTCCGAATATCCGTTGAGTCACAAATGTGCACAAGAAAGAATATGTCCGCTTTTTTAGATACAGGTTTTCCACTGAAAGCTTATTTTCCCGAATTGTCATAAGCCAGGTTGTCACGCTCCCGATTCGAACATCATTTTGTCACACCATGCACATTGCTGAGTTCTCAACTTACTGTTACGAACTGTGAGGTGAGCCACATACGAGTTTGGTAAAAGGGAAATGAATGTAGCCACCGATCAGGCGAGTTTGTCTCCGAGCTTAGAAAACTTCAGTTGATGTGCAAAGCCGTTATTTCCATTTCAGAGGTTATTATGGTTATTGTTTAGACATTGCAGTTTGTTGTTAAAACATTTATCGATCAGAACCAGTGGACACGATTGCACTGGTTGAAGGAGTAAAGTGATATATTAATCAATTTTGTAACACCGTAATGTGGTATGGTATATTCAGCCAAGCGTTATAGGCTAATTGGCTTGGGACTGTGGACAATTCCCTTGAGAAAGCTCATTAAATTCTGCCAGAAACTGCATCCCTATCCTTTTACGATTAACATCTGTTACAGATTATGTCCGCTCCATTCCTTGTAGATAATTAACTCGATTATTGATAATTTTGCGCAGGTGTGTAGTGTTCGTCAAAGTGCATCCTTTATGGGATAGAACATAATTGTACCAGACTTTAGCCTGTGTTAAATAACCCAGTTATGACGCGTCTAGTTATTTATGCCAGGTCATGACTACTTTGGGCAACAGTCGTCGTTCCAGGCATCCGTTGTCGAGGTATAGAATGGGGAATGGGAAATTAAGCCTGGTGTTCCGTTAGTTCTACATCATACTCATTCAGATATCGGATTGCTGAAGTATTCAAGCTTCTGCGATCCACCGTGTGACGGTATATACTTCGCTATGGTAATGCGATTTCTATCGGACGCAAGGAAGAGGCATATAAACGTCGACCATGAGAGACTGATAATCAAGTGGTTACTTGCAACAAACAGTAGTAAACAGAGCACGCTGTAAACACCCACTTTCTGAATCAAATTAGCGATTGAAATAGTTTTAAACTTCAGTTGAACGCAACGCCGGCCATGTTCAATCATCGATATCTTAAAGTACAGAAAGCAGGCTATGCTTTTGGAATTAGTGAAGTGGTTGGCAGTTGGTTAGACTATGTTAGATCACATCGGCAAACCGTAAGTCGAGAATTGGAACCTGCGCTCCGTAAAGTATCACGTTGTTAGTCAGCCATTGAATGGTAGTCGCTGGGTTTTCTTTGGCGACCAATATGGATGGATGGAAACATGCTGTTTGGTTAAAATAAATGAAGAACATAGAACACTTCGTTTTTCTACCACTGCTTGTTGGATGATTGAAAACAATGAATTTAGGTACCGTTTTCTTGAATTTTGAGAACCTTCCACGATAAGACGAGTACCAACTCCAAAAGTGAGTAGAAATGTTGTTCTATTTAAAAACGAAACTGGTGTGCAAATGTTTGCAGTTCTTTACAGTCAGTTGTTCACAAATTGGACAGATTTTGAGGAACAGGCTACACAACACAGCGATCATCTGAACACATTTGGCAACATTCACTTACATAGTTAATGTGAGGATTGATCTCTCCCTGTTTATCTGCGGCCATCGTCCATCTGATCAAGTCAAATCACCTGGTCAATCCGACCGATTTGTTCAGGACAATCCATCGAATATGCAGGGCACAATCAAGGCAGATCAACTCTGTGTGCGCCCAAAAACGGATGGCTAAATCGTTGAACCCTCCATGGTTGTGCACACAAACCCGGGATAAAGTGATCATATGGATGTAACGTTTCTTCTGCAAAGTTTGTACGACGGACGTGACCAATGTTGTGTCATGACGCAAACCAGACAGACACCAATGCCTGACATCTCCCACTCCCATCACGTGTTATCTACCACCCTCATGGAACGCACATAAATGTATTTAGCCTGATGATGAAACATTGAAAACTGGTTTGTTAGCTAGTCGTTTCTTTTCATGACTAAACCGTGCATATTCAGGGTATCAAGGAATAGCTTGCATTTTGGTGATTGTTAGGCTGAGAAAATTATTTTTTATTTATGTTCCTCGTTTCGGTTTTGCTTCCACAACTGTGAAAGTTGTTAATTTGATCCCTTGATAAAGCTCCCAAGAACCGTTTATAATTTTGGAGGTCCCCAATCTCTCCCGGCACACCTGATGACTTAGCAGACATACTGGTATTGGGTACTGCAAACAAGCGAATCGAGCCGCTTGACGGGGTTTTAAAAGCCACTCGACTGCTGTTGTCAGTCACGGACCATACTGGGTAAGCATGAATGAGGTGGAGTCCCCTTACGCTGTGAAAAGTATCGAACTACTAGAGTATCATTTTAAGTCCTAATGACAAAACTACTTGCAGCAGCAGGGTGATCTACATCTGATTGACGTTCATAGAGTCGCAGAAGCATTTGTATGTTGCTGTTCGGAAAAATCGGCATTACTCAATACATCATTAAAAGCCGTCCAGAAAAATAAGTCAAGTTGTTGTGTTGCATTGTTCAATCTATCGAGCGCACTCTGACGTCCACCGAAAATATCGTTTTACTGTGTTGCAAAACTGTTTTCGTTTGTAAAGGCTTATAGTTGTTAGCCTTAGATTACCATTTGTAACGTGAAGTGATTACAGTTTTTGAGAACATGCTCCTTATTTGTAGCTTGTAGATTTAATTTAGCTGTTTTGCTGCTTAGATGTATATTTTCAAAACGCTTTCTGTAAGACTGCCTACTACCTTCAAAACACCCTGGCTTGTGCTTGAATACGATCAATATTTTCCGAAATGATAGTACTTCATTCGGTCCCTTCAACTTTCTACTGGCGGGCCTCACGAGGAATCTCAGTTAGTGTTATACGATATCTTCTCATATCCTCAGTGACCAGTTCTTGTTTTGTGTTTAGCTGAGCTCACACGTCCTTCCATCGCAGTTCGAATGATGCAACCGCTGAAAGTGTTCACAATGGTCCGGTGAAAATACTATAAGTAACTATGCTTGTTTGTCACAAATTAATTCGGGTACACCAGTCTTCAATCTCCCGATATTATCTAATAGATTCAACATGAAAAACTCCATGGTTAATGTCATGAAAGGGTCCTTCATTTGCGTACATAGTTTTTGTTTTGTCAGTGAACATGGGATCATATTTCAATCGAATTCCCCCATTACGAACAAACTATTGGCTCTTTCTGTGGAAAGATATGACCTTGAAAACAACTTAATCGTCTGGCATAAGCCTGCATTTGTTTTAGTTTCTTTTAAGCCAGTAAAATCATGTGCTTTGTTGCCTACTATAGCTTGTTTGGCGGTTAGCACATAACAAATAGGAAACCGCTGTCTGACTGACATATCCATGACATCCAGATGGGTCGGATTCAGTTGTAAACCCCTTCATTTAATTGTCATTGTTTCACGATAGCTAGAATAAATGCAGTTTCAATGGTTTGATCAATTTGAGGCTCGCAATTGGGGGTATTGGAAGTGTACATTAGGTGGACAACAACCTTTAGAGGTCTGTTCAACTCAATGCCTGTATAACTCGCGATCGGAACTAGTGAGCGCGCACCGATTAAATCTGAAGTGGTAATTCGTACATGGTTGGTTTGCTTAACTTTCAGAGCGCCACATCAAAAATGTGGACGGAAACCCTGAGTCGACGGACAGTCAGACGAGCAAGGAAAACATTTGCATTTAAACGTAATTCTATCATAACCCTGTATCCTTATCCTTTTTGGTTATTCTAGTACCGCTGACTGTTGTGTAATATATCTTTAGGTACAATCTCTGTCGGCTCTTCTGGTTGTATGGTACACTCGGCGATCTCAAATTATGAAGGAACAGCGCAGAAATACGTAGTTATTCATATTACGTAACCTTTATTTGAACAGACAGTCTACCGGTGTTGCATAATGACAATTCACCTGTTAACTTCAACAGTTGTGATGACCACACGGATTGGACACAGTATTCCTTACCTCACCATGGTTTTACATGGAAATATTCAAGAACACAAGGACCTAAGCTGAAATTTGCAACATCAAGAGAAACCAGGTCTACCTCTACCATTTTCGATGTAAGATTTCCAAAAACGACATGTTTCTAGGTAAACATTCCCAATAAATCTACGGTGAACTACTACAGTTTCTTTTGAAGCATTTTCATTGTACTTTCGGGTGACTATGATAAATCCGGACAGATCCTGCTTTTCTTGGAAATAAAAGCAACCTGATTGACGCGTTTCATGGTATTTTCCTGGAATTTCGGTACTGTTGGCGCAGATACGAGTTTCGCAATTGACTACAAGGTAGCCGTCAACCTAATAGTTATTCTATGAACTGAATGTAGAAGGGAATGAAGCTAAAAGTTTGTATGTGACAGTTTCAGTCGTATCCAGTTTGAGGTCAACTGGTCATCAGTCAACACGGTTGCTTAATCAGAGCTTTGTACTGGTTCCACCTTCGAGTGTGACAGAGTCAGTGTAAGATTGAAACTCGGAAGGGGTTGGTTAAAACGTCTATGGCAATGTGACAGCTGCAATCAATTTTGAGTATTGGTAGCATTCTTCTCTCGTCAAGAATTTGATTACAGAAGACGATAGACTGATATTACACAATCTATGTCCGGAGATAATTCCTTGAATCTTTACGAGTGTATACAACAGATCATTTATATATCAATATGAGAAAATGAACAAGATACCAGAGGAAGACGGTTTTCAGGGTGTACAATCATTGTCACTACCACGATGTTGTTTCTGAACACACAGCGCAGGTTTTGAACATTCGGATCACAACAAGTTCAACATAGCTCACTGTTCGCCTATGTGACGTTGAGTAGATAACACGAAGTGTCTCTGAAGAACTGTATTGGCGTTGCGTCACTAGAATATGACGTGCGATGTGTGGTGCAAGCTCCTTGTTTCTATGGCAGGCTGTGACGTCATGTGTTGGCGTGAAATGTGTCTTGACCCACTTCGGAAGGTGCTATATTGCCCTGGTTTGCAACTGGCGCTCTGTGCTGCTTATGTAGCATATTCCGCATCTATATCGATATTCACAGGTAACGTTGGATTTACCTGACTCGGGTACCGGTTGTTTCACACAGGGCGTTGGAATCCGGAATGTTCTGAACAGAAACACTGGGATAACTGCATTATATGTTCGCGCGACAGAACTAATCGGAAGACGGTTAATTAGTTCGTACACATAATCGCGTGTAAAAGGAAGACGAAGAAATAGCGGCCTTTTGGACATGGTGTCCGGTGGAATTCCTACGTCAAGGGGTTGCTTGAATCTTACAGTAAACGGTTTACGGTAGCCGTTTAAACGTAGGACGGTCTCTAACAGGGCCATCTCTTAAGGAACAATATCTTCAGTGCAAATACGTCTGGCTCGATTAAATAAAGTGCCCATCAAACATTTTTATAGTACCGGGGAACAAAGCTTTCAAAATGCACGTGCTGACCTATCCAAGTGCTCCTGTTATGTACACTTCTTTGAATCGAGCTATGTGCATCTCTCTGAAGGCAGTGAAATTTGTCCGGACATAAATAGCGCAGTACCAGCCTACTGTCATCTTTATTCAAATCATGAGTATTGTTCAATTTGTAGAGTGAAGCAAAATCGCCTACTATTCATCAGTAATACTGTCCAGCGAATTTTCGTAATAATTACAAAGAACTGTCAGCCATAGCAATGAGCAGTCCACAGCACTCGAAGTTTTTCATATACCCTCTGTAAGTGACAGAACGCTTAGGTTCATTCGGTGTTGAAAAACTATCCTTAGGAGGTTGAGCGATGCATAGGCAATTCAGAGTCCAGACGTCAACACAAGTTCAGTCAGTTATAACAACAAAGTAATCAGTCAGGAGAATGTTGTGACAAATCTCAGTTGTTCATGTTCACAAGAATAAACAGGCATTAACCCCCAGATTGATTGTGCAGATCCAAGAATACAAGCAACAAGAAACTTTCTGTCAAGGCTAGCATACCACTGTGAAGCCGGTATATGCTAATCTATCTGGACAGTGCATACATGTGACTTAGATACGTACAGAACGAATAATAGAAGGTAGCAGCACAGTTGACTGACTGTGTGTAGGAACAAGCCGGCAAGCATCTGCAAGGTGGTGTTTTAAGCCATCAGGTCGGTGCGTAAAGCAAAACAGTGATGTGATGAAATCCACCAGACAATAATTTGTGCAGTCTATTGCATGTATCTTCCGTTTTTATAGTACACATTGTCTGAATCTGAAAGGTCACCAAAGCGTACATAGTAAACATTGTTTAGAATGGGTAGATCAACAAAGGATTCGCTATAAACTTTAAAGGCCACCAGTAGAATTGAGAAGGTGGTTACATGATTTGGTCAAAAACACAAGGAATGGATTAGTCAAAGGAATTTTTAATCCACACACAGAATACCGCTACATTCTCAGATCTGTGAACCACCGTGTTAACTTGTGTGGAAGTTATTACTGGTGTTCGTACACGCAAGATTTACCACTAAAACCTGTGTGGGAACAACCGACCTTCGTAATTTCGAAAGTTATGTAACATGAAACTTTCGTTTATAATACTTTGGAAAACTTGTTTAAAATTAGTACCGCTCAGTATTCACTTTGTTATACACAATCAACAGGAAACTTTTTTGCATTCATTGTATATATGTATCACTGACAAACGCTGTGAGTTATAGTCTTCTTATTTAAAGAGGAGTAAATTGTATTAATGAGAAACAGCTACTTGACTACTCTAGATAAGCATTTTTCGGGTTTGGTAGTGCGTGTGAAAACTCTTCTGGTGACCCGCCATATATTCACAGTTCTTGTCTATTCCCCTTGAAAAACTTGGCAGAAATCTTACAGTTATTTCTAAAATCTCTCTGTTTCCCCATTGGACAGATTCACAAGAGTGTAATCACTGGACACCATCTCTGATAACCTACCTTACAGTGATTTCTAAAGTCATCACGTTGATTTCACATCCCATTATATAGGCGACTAGATTATCGACTTACTTCAACGACCACGAACATAATCCCACATCAACTGCCATGTATATATGTGTGAGTTATTGATCTTCAGTTGCAGACTAATTATGTGGACCTTCCCACACTACTCATCAGTACCGGTAATCGATTGGTCAGTTTGACCTTCATATCCAATTGTCTAGCCACATGCATTATTTGCAGTGAAAAACGAGTAGTGAGTGCGAACTACAGATTTCCCTTCTATCGGTATTGTTTGTATTGTATGTAGTGTATATAACGTATAGTGACCCAGGGCAATTTTAACCTCGTTTTTTCTGACAAACCAACTGATACAATTAGTACGTTAATTTTCCAGAACCAATCCATCCCATATTCAGCTATTAGGTCCACGATAGAAATGACCTACCATTTTCTATGTCCTTTTGTCCAGGTGTTATCTGTTTGTCTAAAAACAAGGGTGTATTAACACGGACACGGTTTTGTAATAACACAACGATTTGTAGAACGTAGCCATACATATCCTTGTGTGTGCGTGTTTTACGATCCGTAGGCAGGGTGTGGTGCCGACTGGGCCGTATACCATGCGGTACACGTGCACTTTCAACAAAGAAAGCCATTTCAAATCTTGCTAAACTAACGCACAGAAAGGCTACAGGTCAAATGACAAACGGTTGCCGTATACTTTTTCTTCCTCATGTGGACGTTTATATTGGTGATGGCGGCGACAGTGGTTTAAAAATTCCTCAAGTGCCTGTTGCACTTGACGTAAGTGTTAATAGTCCGAGAGCCAGCGAGGAAGATGCCACTATTTGGCGGCCTTGTGAACAGTCAAGTCAATGAATGTGCAGCTAGATGAACAGACAGCTAGTCCGTTAATCAGTAAAATGGGATTGGTAGACAGGTTTATGTCAGCCCGTTGCACGCGAAACGCGAAATTTGACAACCGGTCACTGATTTTTGTTGTTGGTCCGGGTGTACGTGTCTTGTGTGTGTGTGTGCAAGCCTGTCTGTGTTCCGGACCTGTGTTAGTGCGACCTGTTCGTCCATCTATCAACAATCGTGCGGTGAAAAGCTAGCGCACGACAAGTTCAGACGTGAAGTTGACCTGCCTGCTTCGCCCTTACGGCACATGAAAGCCAATTAACCACATCCGCGTAATGGCACATAATCACTGTCACCACGACCTGAAGTTGCGGGACTAAAATTCTGGACTAGTTTAAAATGCACACCGTACCGTAAACCCTTACTATCAAGACCAGACCCAAATCCACTAATCTCCCAACCTCACACCTTGTACTGTTTTCTTTCGAACTGCCCAAACACTTGCCAAAACACTGAAATTGATACGTGCTATGGCCGGCGATACAGAGGCCACTTTTGTACTGTCGTTGGATGATGATAATGACGATGTTACTGTACAACAGACCAAAGAGAACACCTTTGACGTCTGCATTACCCTATCGGACGTGGATTGTGTGGATCAGAAAGCCACCTCGATGAGTTTGGAGCAACAGCTTATGTGGTGTAAGTTGACTGAATTATAAACACTACTTCTATGTTCTATGACAAATTTCACGTGAGCTTGACCGATGACTCGAACAAACATAATTTTCCTAAGTACCCTACCATTATCTCAGTAACTTTTACAAACTATCCGAGCAAGCATGTTGCCTGTTGCTTGTTCCAATTAGGGAATACATACCGGTCGCCCTCTAAGAGTGGATGTTGCACTGGAGGGGACCACTACAGATGCATATAAACGAACAGCTGTTGCTGTATGGGTTTGGAGAAAGGTCCGTTAAAAACTTTGTGTCCTAAACAATCCGCATACTTTCACACAAACGTTTGCAGTAAACAGATAGTTCTTCGGAGCTAGAAGTGTCGTCAAATGTTTTATCCCCACAAGTGGGTTTGGTTATTTCGAAGTAGGTATTCATCTTAGGTAACAGGCTCTTTTGACTGACTAAACGATGCAAGAGGAATAGGTTGATAGTTTGTAGAAATATGCTCGACTTGTTTGACAGTGACAAAGCGTACAGATGGATTTAAAAGCCCTCGTCAATAACAACCTTGATTAAGATTGGTAAAAATTATCACTGTTTAGTAATATACTTAAGATAATAACCAGTTACAGTTAGTTGGCATTAGAACAGTAAGAACAGTGAAATGTAGATGATAGCGGAGAGTGCGAAAGTGGCAAACATGAGAAGCATTTTTGGTAGGGAAAGCCGGCTTGGAAATCATGGTGGCTGGACACAAACACTGTTGACAATAGCTTTCGGTCTCGTACAAAAACTTTGCACATCAAATTGACTCGCTGGTCTTCGCACCTCAGTCTGGATTGCCGTGCAACCCTAACAAACTTCCTAATCTAAATCTACGTGCACTGAACTCAGGTCATACACTGTCACCGGACAGCGGCCTCCAGCCTAGCTCACCCCACGCAAATACAGCATCGCGTGGCAAGCGACAGATTGCCGTGTGTGGGTGTAGTTAGTCGACGAGGCCAGTGGAACGGGATTGTTACCTCCATTGTTCACCAGTTCGATTCCCTGAAACGTATGTTTAACAACCTCGTTGTAATTAAATCACAATGGCACAATAAAGGTATATGATAAATAAACTCAACACGTTCACTACTCCAAAGAGTTAAACTTTTGAAAGATGCGCGCTAAAATCTTTTTTTAGTGCCCAGCAAAATCCCGTCAAATGCTTCAGATGCAAATCACATAGCAAAGTCTTTGTGCTTAAAGTTAAATTTAAAATGCTCCACTTTTTACCAAGTTGATGGGGTATGTTGCGTGTAAAATACGAACAGGGTTTGACAGCCGATTTCTAATATGCCGATCACCGCTATCATCGTCAGGATGGTCAATGAAAGAGTTTACATACTGGAAGCCCAGATTATTACGACCAACCTGGATTACACTTATCCGTCAGAACTGTCTGTGTGCGTTGTTTTGCATCGAATTTCCGAAACTACACACGTAACTTAGCGAGTATCATGGTCAAATGTTCACAATCACTTCGGATGATGGATCCAGTTCAGCACTGCAAGGACTGTAAAAGATTGTGTTGTTTTTCAATCAACTGACGTCTGCTTTGCGAAAACCCTCACACTTAGGCTTTCAAAAACATGTGTACTATTCATGCGCCGTCTTTTAATATTCGTACTTTTCATGTATACTAGAATACTTAATTATCCAGGGTTTCAATATGCGAGTCAGTAAGAGTGTATCGAACAGCCTCGTTTTCTCGCGCAAATCAACTAATTATCTTGCTGGGTGTGTAGTTCACGGCAAATGGCATCGTGATACCTTAGTGAAAATGCATACGATCGATAACTAAAAATTGGATAGCAAACGTTTTTTACAGTGTTTCCTCATCAAACCATGATGATCACATGTACCCCATAAAAAAATGATACAGCACCACATCGTTTATCGATAATAAATTTGATTGCAATCAATTTTCGGGACAAACAGCACACTATGATAAAAAGCAGTAGGTTGAATCTTGTTTGAAAATCATTGTAAAAAATTAATCCAACATACAAATGTGAAAAATGGCATGACGAACTTATGCAACCATCTTATGATTTTTTAAAAATTAGTCCGACGGACTTCAGTCATTCCACTTCTATTTCCTAACACATCGAATGGTCGCAGTTCTGAGGAAAAGCTACAGCACATTGGAGCTCAGACTTTCCCATGTTCTTTTCGAAGTCCCAATCAACACAGCCTTTGAGCTGTGTACTGCGATCAATTGTGGATGGTGTTCAACTTGAAGTTAACCAAATCCCCGACTACTCATCAGTAATTTGAATTAGTTTGTTCATTTTAATGTGATTTTGTCGTGGAATTTCGTTCATCTTCTTTAGCACAGCCGTAACAAATAATTTAATCTGTAACCTCGGTTTCTTTTCTATAACAGGCATCATTAATCTACCTTTGATAGAACAGCTCGTCATCTTGTTCCGCTAAGCCATAACGTATCTTTTGATGTTCTCAATTAGAGCAGTTTGTTCCGTTGTTGAACTTGAATAAGGCAATGAGGAGACGTAAATCATGTGATGTTTTCCGGAGTAACATGTCGTACATTCTGATCATAAGTAGATACGTATTCAGTTTTTAACACTAGACTAAGGTTCCATAGGACGGAATTCATGACTTAAGAGATAAGGCAGATGACAGACGCGGAAATGTAGATCAACAATATAGGGATGCTTACTACCAAGGCAGCCGCAACATCAACATAAGTTTTGTTTGAACACACAGGGGAGAATTTTGAGATCTGACAGCCAAAGTCTGTGTTAGCTGGATGGTGCGTTTTTGGCGCTTTTAGAAAAATCACAAAGAATATGCGGGAAAACTTGACCATATGTTCAGTTTTGATTAAATATGTTTTTACTGATGACGCTGGGTGCTGTTCGTTGGCTTCCATGCACGCAATTGGCGTTTCTAGTTGTGTTTCCAACCACTTGGGAATATGTTCCTTGATACGAACTGCTAGCTGTCGGTTTTCCCTTCCTATGTAGCTCATACTGCAACTACATGAATATTTGTACAAACAGTGGGATATGACAGACGTAGACTGTTTGTTCGTAGCCGAGGAGACTTGTAAGGCCTTGGTTCGCCGTATTATACATAGTTTTGCAGCGTTATAGGATCTGGATAGAGCAGCCTTATTCAAGTTCTTCATTAGTATGCGATAGCTTATCCGGCGACTTATTAAAATTCTCTGTGTGCAAAAATAAAACGATAGTTGTATGACAATATTTTCTCATCCAGACCACTAACAAGCTAACTTGGTAACTGCACTGTCTGAATACAGAAGACAAAAGACTGACGCTACACCATCTGTGCCCAAGCAGATTTATTCCACAGTTCTGTTGGTATTTACTGCACACGAGTTCAGTATGTAAGATTCCAAATCACATAACAGTTACAAAAAAGTCCAAGTTTAAAACCGGTTCGGCTGAATTAACGTTATAAACAATTATTTTTGTACACACACAATAAGATGACGCTGTCTTACTGTGGTCATCTAGACACATTATAGCAAATGTCTGTTTCGAGTTGAGAAATTAACAGGAAACGCCTTTTTTAGTCAGTCACGCATCGCCTCATCTGGTGATGCTCGAAGATCAATGACTTTCACCATTTCCAGGTGTTTGCTATCACGCCGTATTATTAATGAGTAGTCTGGCAGCTGTGATCCAATTGTGAAAAATCAAGGCTTTCGTTGGATTCAACCCAACGACGGAAACATCGTGCCAACACATGGTAAGCGCTCCACTAACTCAACTACGGAATCCTGATGGGAGCTCAGATTCTGTCACCCACCGAACCTGTCGCCGGTTCGAATCTAACGAAAGCCTCAATTATTCATAACCTGGCCACATCTAGATGCTATCACATTGTCTGATTGTACAACCGTTTGTTGAACTCATTTTGGTACGTATGTTCGCCAACCCTGGTTCAAAGTTGATTGTCAGCTCTGACAAGGAAATGACAGTCATACACGGCCACCCTAATTTAGTTATGCTAGAAATTGTTTGTAACGTTGTTATTATTGTGATAGCAACCAGACTGGTTTTCAGCCTCGAATTCTTTCTGTATTTGTTATATGAGCTGAAGTGTCCCAGTAAACAGCAGCAGAATTGCAGTGAAATCTACTCAGTTATAAATCGTGTAGTGTCACTCGTCTGTTCGTTCTGTTAAAATTTGTAACGGGAAATAGTTTTCAAGCCGTAGTGTTGTCCGCATCATGGTTAGCATCTAGCCGTCAGATTACCAGACGTTTATCAAGGCTTCAGCCCGGAAACATCGTATAAATCTTGGGCAACTTTTTAAAAGTGGACTTCATCTTCTATTCAAACAACATTCAACTTTCTGCTCTCGAACAAAATTGTTGCGTTTGCTGCAAAGATTGTGTTTTTATTAACTCAGTAACATTGCTGAAAGATTAAATGATCATATAATCTCATCGTGTAGTGCATGTTACAAACATATGTGAACCATCAACGGTTTTTACGAATAATGTTACTACAGAACTTGACTAACTGAGACCATTACATATCATGGTGGCGCACATTCTATTGGAACACGGCTTACCTTACCGATTTATTGAACATAAGCACAACAATGTATTCTACAAAGTCACGTGACTGTCGGTGGATGTGCATTATACTTTCGACCACGTACACCCGTGACGCGGAATTCAGGTGCATATTAGACAGGCCACCATAAAATTTCTAGAACTCGATATTTTCAATCTTGGCCTTCTATTAATGAAAAATGATTCCATATTAATTACCGACAGGAAATTCGTACGAAAACGGCGTCATAAGTAATGTGAATAAAAGTGAACAGAGCTCACGAGAGACGGTTCAATACATGAAGGCTTGTTCCGTGCCTGAAAACATCGTTCTATAAAACAGTGTAGTCCCACAATAGTTTACAACACATCTTTCATATATTCATCACTATTCTGATGGGACTTCTCAGGTTTGATAAATCGGGCATTTCTGTCGCATAAAAGTGACCGTCCATCCAAACATTCGATTCACGTGTATGAGTTTGGTAGCATTCGTACAATACAACCGTGAAATTTCCCAAAACTTCACAACTTTTGACACGTCTGCTCAAATTGCCGCAATGTAATGCGAGGTGTAGACAGTGGGTTGTACTCTTCTTACTGAAGGTGACAGTAGCCTGCGGTCCGGACGAGGACTACGATTTTAGCTTCGTCGTGCACCCGCTTAATCAATGCGACCAGGCATTTTAGGAATGACCCTTATTGACGTATGCATGGAACCGCCATGAGAGTCAGCTGGAATTGATCCTTGTGTATTTTTACACGGAAGATAAGAGGACGAATTACTAAACCTATTTCGGTTAAACGTTTGAACATCTGCCAAGAGTTCCTTCCGAATCATTGACCTAACACACACAACGGAGACTCATTACTACTGACAACAAGCCAATGGTGAAACTCATACGTCATCTCAAACCCCCGTTGTAGACCTATATTTATGTACTTGAATAAAACGTACAACCGACTAATACTGCGTGAATTATGTTTGCGAAAATTTCGCTGTCTCATCAGAACTACATACAACAATTCACTTATGTATCAATGTAGAGGAATCAAGTGAGATAGCAGAGATGACCAAATATCAGTGTTCGCAACGGTTGTCGCTGCCATGTTGGCGATAACCCTACGAACAATCGTTCCTGAACACGCAACACAGGTTTGAACTTCCGGATAGCAATAGCTTCACCAAAATGCAGTGTTCGGCCTCCAATTTCGGGAAGTATCTGGCTTCGGCTAATCCGAAAACGAAGACACCAAATTAAATTAACAAACACACTAATCGATGTACAAATTAGTTTGTGTTATACTTAGACAAATAATCGCTTGTTCTATCTCGGGTTTGGATAGGTTCACTTTGATACAGATATATGTATATATATATATATATATAAGTTTTGCGCCGCATGCACAGTGTATCAAAGGTGAACCCAATGGGGTAAGACTAGAGGGCGCATGAGTGAGGAATTCTTAGCCCAGCCGGTGAAAACTGGTGTGAAGGCGATAATTGCATCCTTCGGAGTAAATACTTCAAAGGTTCATCCATACTGTTTCAAACGAGCATATGGCGAGAGTATTATTCAAAATGTTTTTCCACATGGAAGTAAATACTGATACATTTAATTAAAACGAGAGGAATGTAAACTGGTTTAATGTTTAATCGCAGAATCCGAGCTGGAGAAAAGTGGCTTAGGGCTATAACACGAGTTTCCAATAAGAGGACGCATGGTTTACCAGACAGTCAGAGATATTTGGCCCAGATTCAAGCAAGTTTAAAAGACGATGAAATCGCCTGTTCACTATCGTGGATTAGTTAAAAGCATCTGGTACACTGGCACAATCAGTGCAGGTTCTTTAAAACAGAGACGAATGTGACGGTTGACCGAGTCGGTGACGCAGTGGAATATCGATGGAATATTTCAACGCGGCTTCAGATTACGGTCAGCGTCTACAGCTGGTGGATCTTGAATAACATGAGAGATCGAAAGTCATCACTGGTGAAAATTTGCAACAAAAAACGTCCGTCAAACGGATAGCACCTTGAAGAGGTCCGCAGAACATTTAAATAGAGATCCCTTTCCCATTGTGAAAAAAATTCCCTTTTCTTAACGGGAGCGCATCAGCAGCGCGGGAGCGAGTGAATCGGACAATGAAAATCTTGCCTTACCGACAGCTTTTTACAGATTGTGTGCTACCTAGCACATGTTAAACTTTGTTCATCGATTTCAAGTAATCCTGCCAAATGTTCACACAAGGTAAACAGAAAATATTCCTCAACGTTTGATCAATGTCAAATGACAGTCTATTAGACTGTAATGTTACAAGTTTCGGATAATGAAATTGTCCGTCAATTTAGAGGACGAACTTATACTGACACTATCACCGCCAAGTCTTCCAAAAGTAGTCGACGATATCGTGATAGTTGATCGTGAGAGCAAGAAAGAAATTGCATTACACCATTTAACAGTATGTCGTTTCATGGGAATAAACCGCTTGTGCACCAGGGAAACACGCACCTATTACCTACCTCAATGTGTGGTACAAAAAGTTTCAATTTATAATTTACACTTGCTAGACCTGAAAGTGGAAATTAGTCTTGTTCAAAAACTTCGCAAGTATTTTGAGCATGGCAAAGAGCCATTGTGTTTAAATATTATTTTTAGCATACACTTTCACCGCTCTATATTTACCTTCCATAAATGAGACAAACAGCTCATGATTCCAGGAAATTTTGACTTGCCAATCTTTAGTCTTCCTCAAATTTCCTCACTGATGTGGTATGAAAAATAACGTTGTCTGTTTAGTGGTGGGAGATATTTAGTTTAAGCAGGCATCTTGATGGAGTGTAATGTAGGCACGCAAACTGTCATATAACCGTACAATCTCAAACGACTTTTATTAGTTTGTTATTTGATGAAGGCATGAAAACAGACGCGTATGGAATTGTGATTAATGTGGTGCACTTAAGTGCTAACGCTTTCCACTCTGGCCGATCATCAATAAACAGAACTATGCACTCTGAACAGAACTCAAAACACAAATCGAGTGCATTTTTCCAAGTGGACCATTCCAGTCAAATCAGCAGGATGATTGACGCATCTTCAGAATGTGATGGTCAGCTCTCTAGGCACACTGCTTTAACAACACGGTAAGTTATTGTAACAATGACGATCCACGTGACACGGACTGACGTAAACCTCCAAACGAGTCTCTCCCATAGAGTACACAGTCTGATCACTCCTGCTACCTCAACACTGAATCCACTGCTGTCGATGCTAAAAGGTGGCAAGCAGGGTTGTTGAGAACAACAGTATGTTGATAAATGTGTGCCCACTCTGCATACGGGCGCACCGATGCGCTAAGCTCGGCCTGCATGCACTGTCCAATCAGGAGTAGCGAAATAAAACTGGCTCGCGTGCGCTCAGATTTACTGGATAATGAATGCTGGAGAAAAATAATTATCATCAATATGTTTAGTAGATATGAGAGATAGGAGGAGATTTGATGGTGAAAATTCCTGGCTTCGGTTGAATTCAAACCACTGACATAAACGGCACAGGCAAACGCGCCAGGCGCTCTACCAAGTTAGTTAACAGGCTAAGCCGGAAATTCGGAAACTGCACATTCGGACCAAGTCACCCAACAGTCCTAGTGTATCATATGAAGCACACTAAATGATCTATTGGATGAACTATCCTAGCAAAATTTCCGAGCATCCAACGTGGTAGAACGTCTAACACCATTAAGCTTGTTGTTTCTCTCACTGGTTCAAATCCAGCCAAAGTTTACATTTTACTCAATCAGGTTTCTTTTAAAAATAACCTTGGTCGTAGTAGGCAATGATCGCCAGCAAAACCTGTCGAGTAATGACTAAAGTGATTTGAAAGTGGGCCTGAGTTTAACTGGAACTTCTCTACGGTTTTTCAAAAATTTAAGTTAGACACTTTCTACATATCTCACGTAAAACACTGCGTTTCCTTCTTTTAAATTTGTGGTGGCAAATGAACACAATAACGTAAAAATGGAAATACAGTCCTTGTGGTTGTTGTAAAACTTGTATGATTTTATCATAAGGGACATTTTGTGCAGATCAAAACTGTTCTTCACAGACTTCAACTTGCTGAGAATGGTACACAATCTTCTATTCACTTGTTCACAATGACAATAATCTGCAAGGAAAGTTTTAAAAGTGCAAAATTTAGCTCAACCGATCAGTCTCAAATATGATCAGCCAGTTTATTTGCAGTTTAAATTACATTCATAATGATACAATATTATCGTGGTATGTGTCAGTTGACGTTCAAACTACTCTCGATACGCTCGATAAGGTCAACAAGCAATTAAATGGGCTATCGTTTGAGGAATGGTTTGTCAAAACAAGCCATTTTCTTCGCTTGCTCAAATTATTTACCACGTATCTACTTGAATCCAAAGCGGAAACAATTAAAATCAACGAGGTGGTTTTGAGAAGCAAGTGCAAAAGAACATAGTGTGTGTAAAAACAGCTAAAGTTTGCAATATTGTTCCAACTTGCTTTTGACCTATTGACCTCTTCGTTATGTTAGGTGCAATCGATTGTGTGGTACGTTATGACGTGCATACATTGGATAATTGTTGGTCTTTGTAAAAAGAGCAATTTTCAATAAAGGTTGCCAGCTTAAGTTCAGTTTGCATTATTTTTGAGTGCAAACGTTTCTAATCCAAAGTCAGTAGCTGCCACTATTCACCTCTGTTTTAATCATTGGCCTGAGGCGGAAGGATCTCTCCTGCAGCAGCGTGAATAAGTATTTACAATTCCACTTCCGTTCCCGTCCAACTCTTGTTGAAGCTGTTTTACACAATGAGGCTAGAAAGGTTGTATCGGTTGATTTTTGCCGGGTCCCGTTCTTAAGGTACAAGTCATGCCGATTAGCCATGAGGAGTAATCGTCTGTAGCATTTGTCCAGAATGCAAAATCCTGGCTCTACAGGTCCCTACGTTCTCCGGATGAAATAAATTTAACGCAGCCTGCAGACACGCGGACTCTTGCTTTCACTTTGCCCTATATCCCGAGAGGGTGACGGTTTTGTGTGCTGTGCTTCACAGTCTATATAGTTTTATTTAGGCGATTTGTTTCTGTTGTCCTTTCAGACGCCTGGCTGTGGCTCTTGGACTAGTAGTTGACTTAACCATCTCGGGATACACGGAGATCTAATAGAACTCTGGACTGGCTATACAGCCGCGTTAAGTTGTTTCACTAAATGTTGGAGTGGTCCTTCACCACAGTGTCGGTGATTATTGTTCATAACTACGAATTATTCTCAGACATGAATAAAAACCAACACTGTTTTGCTCCGGCTACTGGTTGAACGTTTCTTTTCACAAGTTTTACTGACCTAGTTGAATATTTTTAACCGATTCAGCTCAAAGTCATTAGAGTTATTCTAGTATGATCGTTATGTAATATGTGATAATCATTATTTGCGATTGTTTGACGAGTTACTGTCACCAGACTTGGGTCTCTAATAAGTACTGTTGCCATCTCTTTAGAGTACCAGACGGACATTTCGAGCGCGAACGCATAGTAACACATGAGTATATACATCTCATTGAAATGTACGTAGGCATTGCATTCGATATTCGTCCTTCTATCAAATAATCTATGACAGAAAGAGATCATATTGTGTGTGTGCTTTGTTTTCGTGCTATCTACTTTGATAGCCGTTTTCAGTTTAATATGAAATAAATGGGGTAGAAGAGATGGTATCACGTTAGAATCTGACGTCTACAAACTAAAAGACTATCAGAAAAGAACTCACAATAAAAACTCCTTGTTTTTGGCATACCATAAACTTTTAGCATAACTGTTTTTGGAAGGTAGCCCAACAGTCTAGATAGGGCCAACTGTAGCCGCCACCAAACTGACAGCTTTATTTCATACATCTTCATAGATCACACAACAATCAAACCAGTCACAGTTTTCAGGTCAATCACAAATGTGTTCAAAACAAATTCACATGAAACCTCAAACATTATGTGCTTATGTACTCAGCACCAGAGTGACCTCACCCACATTGTTAGTGTACATGAAGTGATAGACAATCCCGATCAAAAACTATCGCTTTCGTGCACTTGGCAAAAATCCCTAGATTGGTACCAACAAATCCATTGTGTAGAAAGTACGCTTATACCAAGCTATGACTCGAAGGCCATCAATTAGTAAGAATGTCATCTATATGTAAATGCTTCAAGCGAGAGGTCTATAACACTGTGAGGCACCATATGATTTTATTGACTAAGATTCTGTCCAGCTGTTTTGCATGTGGTGAGCGTCCCGGTGAGTAAATGTATTCGTTTGTAATTACAGATATAGCTACGTTGGACACACTCAAATTGTTAGTGTGCATGTTCCAGATTAACTGACTCAGTCAGTACAGCACCCGGAAGCAGACAACCAGGAAACAGAGTTGAATGTATGTCTTTAGATGTCAACCGTCTGTTAGCAATTTGCGGTCGTGTTAAATATGTAGCTCCATGCAATTTTTTAAAGCATACTTCAAAACATTATACATTAGGTGTAGCGGAAAGGCACAGCATCGATTGTGACCACTCAGGAATTTACGTCCGAAATTACTAATGGCAACCGTGAGATTTATTAGGGAGACACGCAATGATTGATGTTCCAAAAGTCTGTTCTGACAGTACGAATGAAGTCAAACAGCTTGGGCGTCGTGTTTAATATGTTATTGATAAATTGATTGAGAATAACACAACGTTATGAGCAAGTTGTAATACTCTACGTTTCAACCACCTCGGGTGGCCTTCCTCAGGAGGAGGAAGGCCACCCGAGGTGGTTGAAACTGTTCTGACAGCTTTGTGAACAATCTGGGGAAGAACTATAATTTCAAGTTACTGACGGATCCTGGGAGAAAAGGTAGGTTGTATCGCTTCAGATACTTTCTTAAGACTCATCCGACAGTAGCATAAGGCCTCTGAAGCGGTCTGACGAGGTAGTTTTCATTAAGCGGCCGACGACTGTTTGTTAGAGAGATCGATATCGTTCTGAAGTTATAAGAAGTCGAATGTAATGTCTGCGTAAACTCACGCTCATCCTCACCAGGAATGCTGGTCGCTCGCCGTCTTGTCGGTCTTCTGATAAAGGATTGAAACCAATTTCGGAACCCAAAGTATTTTTGGCTGCAATGAGCGGTATTCAACACTCAGAAATAAGTGATCCCTTTTGATCGAACCACTTAAGTGCTGGCGGGAAATTTGCAAACAAAGTGCTATTTGTTGCCAGTCATTCTCTGAAGTTGGACTTATCTAGCTTTATATTCGGTATACCCTCTGGAAATTTAAGTACTGACGGAGGTTGGCAAACAGTAGCTCTGTCTTGGCTGAAGACGACTGTGAAATCCAAATGTTGTTGATAAACTACTGATGAAATGTGAAAACTGAGATGCGGGATGGCCACTACTGTTACTTCAAGAAATGATGGTCCAGAGTTCAAGTACTGACCGTGCTGAGGATAAGCACCACTCCTACGGAATAGTGAGGGCTAGATTGAGTTCATTTCTTCTGATGACAGGCGGGATGAAACGTCTATGTGAACGCAACCAGATGCTAGTCATTGCCAATCTGTTAACTTTCTACTCGACCGTTCCCCGAGGGTTGGAGGGTGTACACAATGTGAACTGTCTTCAAAGACAGGGATCGCAGTTAGGGCGCTAATTACGGGCCAGCTGCATTGTTGATGGTAGTTGCACAGATCACTGAAAGCTTGATTGTTGGCCAGTTATGTAAGCATTTCGTTCGACTCGCACTGTTGCCTGAGTGTCAATATGGACACTGACACGGATTCTTATGTGTTACTCACTGCTGGGGGAAATCGAGCAAGTGCGGCTGATGAAGACGTACAAGTTGATGTGCTTCATCTAGGTTTTCCTAATGCCTTTGGCCAAGTGGCCTCTTTGGGGTTTTGCGTCAAGCTTCGTAATCATGGTATAGAAAATCCCCCACTCTTATGACCCGTCGACTACATTCATAACAGTCGCTTTAATATAAAAATGAACAGAAATTTTCCGGTCTGGCATTGTGTGATTATCACCTTGCCTTAAGGTCTTATACTGAAACCTCTGCTCTTTACTATGGTTACGCTTGAAGCCTCACGGCTTTTCAGTTCTTTGCTGTTATTATTTGTTGATGACACTAAAATCTAACTTATTTTGGACAGTGTATATATACAACACGTGAAGACCACAAAGAGTCAACAATGTGACTGAAAGGAAGAAGCCACAGAATGACAAACAAATCACATGACTGAACCACAGGAAACCCACCTCTACCTGACAGAACCAAATTCAAAATGGTGCACCACTGTCATTCAGGATAAGTAGATTAACTTCCGGGAGGCGAAAACTTGGATACCACCGCTCGCATACACGACTTGAACACGAATGTCTCAGGTAACCCCAGCCTGTCGCCCAACAGTGCGTCAGTGTTCAAGAAAGCCAACTCACCGGACTGTTTGGACGGTTTCCTCCAGACAGTCCCACTAGTATTTTCAGTCCACTTGTGCGTTTCCGTCTTGAACTAAGTTCTCAGGCTGGTCGTTTACATTTCGTGGGGTACAATACCTTTGTTTAGAAGGCATAGCGTATAGCTACAAAATGGGTTATCACGCTAAGCTGTGGAAACCATGGCTGTTCCTAATGTGCTAATGGCATATCAGAGGGCAATTAGTTTTAGTCTATAAAACACTCCATCGCTTCCAATATCCCATAGGACTAATGCGTTTGTCTGGCGAAAGTAATCACTTCAGAGTAGACAACTGCAGCAACCATATCAACCGATGTGTTTGACTTGCACAGAACACCCTTTTTCAGCGTCTAAGCATGCCCAACTTGAAAGAGCCTAACAGTGTGCCATAATTGTGCTGTCGGTTGTTGGATTTAAGTGCATGTTTGACGCGCATATTCAGGACTCCTAACGAAATCTTAAACTATCTTGATTGTCAGAAATCTCCGTGATTCATTGAAGATATTCTCGACCTCTTATTGTTGCTGTCAGTCGGTTGTTGTCTACTATGTACTGTAGCACGACTGCTTTGAGCTTAACGGACAGTCATCATCATCTTAGACAGCAATAAATCAGTGGTTCATACTTATGTTTAACTGTCAAACAACCACGACCACGGACAGTGGTCGTCCTTTGGTTTTCTGTTTCGTTATATTTATGTCGCAGACCATCTGAAAGTAGAATAATTCTCCACTTTGTACTTTCCAAACTGCCGAACACATTCAGGTGCATACAAACATCCTCAGCTTCCCTTAGTCTGCAAATGTCCTACAAACTCTGTGGTTCACAATTTATAGTTGCTGCCCGTTGATAAGTCTCTCAGTTTTCACTTCTGATTTTCTGAACCTGACACAATCCTCCAGCTTTCATTTTCTTTTTAAACCGTCGAACACAGATTCAGATGCGCATAAGCGATCTCATCTTCTAATGCGTAAAGTTTACACAAATCCTACGAAGGAAATCGTCCAGTTGTTGTCAGATTTTCCCCCCAGAGCTGTTAGAATGATATAGAAATCAACTGGTAAGCTCAGTAAGTCAGTCAATCAATGGTTCTCCGTATAAAGATAAGTTTCTTAAAAGCCAAACATGCATCTATTCTGTTAATCATCTTTTAGGGTGGTAGAGAAGAACATTCATAAACTGATGGGATGTAGCTTTGATCTGCACCGAACCTTAACGTAGAGTACCGGTGTGTCAAATCTGAAACAGTCTAACCCAGTCTGTTGCATCTGCGTCCAACTCAGATTCGGATCTACAACATTGTTCTCAAGTTCCTCTAATCTGCAAACATCTTTTGAATTCCATGGTGGTTAACATAAACACAAGGTGTTTATTCAGAATTATTGCCATACGTCAGTGTAAATGGCTCCCTTTATACTTTATCTCACACCCACACTTTACATTGGAAACATAACTTTTTACTGCAGAGATTTCTGATTTAACGGACAGTTTTCATTAAAGTTTGGGAGATGTTTTTTCAGCCATGATGTTATTTAGTTTGGCTGTGTTGTTGTTGTTGTTGATAATGCTCAATGTAATCCCCTTGAATGATTGACTTAATGCTGAAAAGTCGATTCAGAGTAACAACGTTATGAGCAAGTTGTAATACTCTACGTTTCAACCACCTCGAGTGGCCTTTTCCAGAAGTGTTGTAATCTAAATCCAATTAATCAATAATATGTAAAACACGGCGCCCAAATTGTCTGACTTTATTCGTACTAAATTTGGTGCGAATATCCTACAAATGATTTAGTGTAATAGTTGTGTGTGACCCTTTGTTATCGGAGTGGAAATGAATGGTTTGGTCTTAATAAAACAAATTTAGTGAGTAATGTATAGCTTTATCGTTTATAGCGATAGTAGCTAAATGATCACTACCTTCCGAAAGTTTTTTGATCTCTCCAGCATACAGGGTCTGATTTCTGTTGAACTGGTGTTTGATCCGAACGAAATCCATTGGATACGACCGATAACTTATTGGTGCTAATGCAACAGTTATCAATCATCAGTGTACTTAATGCCGTATCTACTATCACAAAATTGATGGGAATGGTAACCGTATGAACACTCTCAATTAGCTGGCTGTATGAGAATTCGCCAGTTTTGTAATTTTAAGAGTGAATTATGAAAACATGAAAGGATGAAGGATTGTTATCAAAGTAGAGTTTAAAGATGGCAATAAGACGACTGACAATGTTAGATGGTAGCTTTTCGTATTGTCTCTGCAGTTCGAAACAACGGTAACCAGGAATACACATATATGTGTACAATACTTCTAGGATGTGATGAAGAGTGAACAACAGTAAGCGAGATGGAAGACACTGTGCCAAACTTATGGGTCCATGAGTGCTCGGTACTTACATATAATTTTCTTCGCACACGTAAAGCCAGCTTAGGACAGCTAATCGCCACAGCCTCAGCGAAACGTAGCAAACTCGGATTAGTGTGACGCCTCACAACCCTGAAGGTTGATTCGAGATTAATTCGACCACATGCGACCAGTATATACATGGGGCTAGACAACGCCAGACGTTTGCGTGATCCCCGTAGGAAGAAGTTAGACCCTGTAGTCACAATCTGAAGCCGTCCTAAGAAATGTGTCGTCATCCTGGAGTTCGAGCCCCTATCTGTTTTGCTGGTGTAACCTTGGCCGTAGATAGACAAATATTGATTGATACAGCTTGAGTTGACGCCAGTGAATTGTTCTCTTTTTATTGAAAGTGACGGTAGCTTGCGGTTCGGTCGAGGTCTACCGTTTTACCTTCATCGTGCACCCGCTTAATCGATGGAAGGAGACGTTTTGTAGTGTGAAGTAAAGATCTGTCATCTTTGAATGGTAGTACATTGTTAACTTTCTTCTTGCCATTCATAGGAACCTTATCTACTGCCATGCGTTACAAGCTGTGTTAACCGATAAATCTCAGTAGATATTCACTATCTTGTAACTTGGTTATGGAAGTTCGCTGGCAAATCATTCTAGTGTATAAATATGTCTATCGCACATAGCCGACGTATTGACCAATATTGGTTACTGATATAAATAGCTTGGAAAATAGGTTTAATGGCTCATCCACCTTGGATTCCGATACACTGATGTTTGTATTGATCTTTCCTCCCTGCGACTGATGAGGATGTATGGAAACAGCAAGAACTCACTCTTACCTAGTTCAAAGGTGACCGTCAAATTAGCACGATAGGTGTCCAACCGTTTTACCGTCTTATCACTCGTTTATGGAGATTGCGTTAATTCAGTGTCATCATCTACATAACGTTTGTATGGCGGCGTTGTTGAAATTGCTTTGCCAACTCAACCTCCGATCATCAACATGAACAGAACACCAAATACTGGTCTCAACGGGTGCTCCATGGTGACTGCATACGTTTGTGGATAAGACTTGCTCTAGGAGTTAAAACCAACTTCTTCGGTCATAGTATTAGAGACACTTTCGGTAGATTTGTACAAATTTGTATACAAAAGCCAACCGGGGATCACAGGAATTCATCCGTTTTGTGCAGTGGAAAATTTATACACGGTGATTGAGCGTCTGTTGAACATGAGTTTTTCCGCTAGCCTGACCTCGTGAATGTTCGAACAGACCGAACTAGTTTTTCATAGCATGTATACCAAATTTTCGTTTCAGTGGTGTCAGAACATATACGAACCACCGAGTCGGTTTATTTTGTGAGCCATTACATATTGACAGAATCGGTCCCAAAGGTAACCCAGATTTGTGTGCCTCAGATAATCCGTGCAGTTGCGGTGTAAATGAACCGGCGGATTTTAGAGATTCAAATGTGCTGCCACCAAGTATTCGATGTGAAAACAACAAAGCAATAGGCCGAATTGTTGGACAGGCCATATCTGTCATCTTCTCAAATTTATTGGTACGTTAGTATTCGTTCTGATCCTTTAATGTGGACAAACATTTCCGAGTGTACTCTGTTTTGTCCATAACTACGATGCCGGAAGATTTATCTGACTTTAGTGGGGCATGCTGTTAACTACCTCAAGCATTGCCATTTTATCTAGGAACATTGTCCCATTTGGTTATCTGGTACGATGACCGAAGGTTAGAAGTTTAATGTAATGTTTTTTATACCACCGTTCCTCTAACATCTGCGTACTCTTTATGGTCTTATGTGATAGTAAATGCCACGTGATTGAAAAAAACGTAGATGGGCAAAACCGAACTAAATATCGCAAGACAAACCATAATATAAGTGGCCAACTGATTATTCAGTTTAATACTGAACACCCTGGGAAATATTCAAAACGTAACCACACCATCACATGACAGTTGCGTACTAATTATTCCAGAGGAAAATTTGAATCGTTCTCTAAGATTTACCACCCGGCTGATCCGTCTGTTAGATGCATGGCGTGCACCTAATTACCGGAAAATGTGCTTTACTGTTTCTAATGAAAATCAATAGATGCGTGTGCGCCTTCGTCTCAATGCGCTGGCCTTCCGCATCTGTTAGATACTGGGATCTCCCGTAGTACGCGTTTGTTGAACAGCGCAACGTAGACATACACCATGAAATCGATGTTACCACTGCGCAACACTAGGTTTTGTTGAAGACCTAATGACTTATAAACTGCTATATATTCAAATGAAAATGCTTAGGGGAAATAACTGAAGTTTATTTTTTATGAAAACCACGTTTGTCTTCAACAATGAGAGGGAAATTAACTTTGTGGAATGCTGATGAGTAATCAGGAATTTTGGTTAACTTCAAGTTAAACATTACCTCTAGGTGACTGCACCTTTCGCAATCAGATAAACTATCTAGGCAGCACCTTTTGAAAAGAAGCACCCTACTCCACTTTAGTTTTTTTTAGAGCTTATCTGTAGTGAACAATGATGAGGACTAGAACTCCGGCCGAGCTTTCGCGATACAACCGAATTAACCAATGCATCGCTGACCTCATAATGAGTACGACCGAATTATTATATTTGAACGCTCAACCACTTTCGTTTGTGAGCAACTGCCCGGTTGCCCGATAGCCTCGATAAGAGAAACCATTGCTTGAAATTAATCAGATCCCTGACTGCTCAGCACTAATCTTTTCGAGCTAACAGGCAGCCATTGTGTCTCTTATCACGAGGATCACGCAGCTTGATTAATATTCACAAGCAAAAGCAATTGAGCGGTCTGATCCGACATTTCCGTCGTGCATAATATGGGGCCGATGATGTAGCGGTCAGTATGGTTGCTCTATGAAGCACGGCCGAAGTGTAAATCTTGACAGTGGCAATGATAGATGATACTGACGAGCCATAGCAAGAACGTAACTTGAGATCAGTGTTTCTGCTTGAAGCAGACCAAGTTGAAAATCAATCTGAATGCGAAATCTGCGACTAAACGTGAGTACTGTTCAGGCTGAAGTTTACTAGATGGATGAATACGATCTAGTCCACCTTTTGAGTTTTCAGGTAAGACGATAAAGAGCCTTCACAAGATAATCTTGTATTTGCAACTATGCAAACTGTGTTTTTTGTTGGTCAGCAGAAACCGAATATTCTAGTCACATTCTGTCCTGTTATTCAATCGGCTAACAAGATTGGGATAAACTTTAATACTGCGCTTGATTGAGCCCACCCAACATACAAATCTACCCTAAGACTACAATGAAACAGGCAAATCAAGGTGTTGCAACAAAAATACCAGAATAGTTCGGCAGGTTCGATGAGTTTAAATAAGACACAATTGTGAACAATCAAAGTCTCCGCTGGATTCGAAACAACCTCCCCATACACGGTATGCGACTCACCAGGTGAGCTACAAAGTCATACTAGGAGTTCGGAAATTTCACATTTGGATTCACTTAATCAACCCTTCCAACTTTCATGCTCAACGGTGGCGTTGGTGGATTCCAGCGTGAACTGTTCAAGAAATCCTGCTGGGCAGTTGATCCCCTGGATCATACGATGGATTCCGTATGAGACAGTGAGACGAGTGGGTAATATAGTGCAACTGTAAAATTTCGGAGCTTTCGGCATGACTTTGTAACTCAGTTGGTAGAGGGCTTGCTGCCTTTTGGCATGCTGTTTCTGTTGCTGGTTCAAACACTGCCGAACTCCTGATTTTTCACAATTGGGTCTCATCTAAAAGATACCACATTTAAAATAATATGGGCTACACAGCCGTATTTCGTGCTAGATCTCTTGGATTGTCCAGTCCTTATTAAACATCATCCAGGAAGTCCGTAATGTTTTGTAGACTAGACCCTGAAGCCTTCATCGTTCGAACTTGCCTCATACACTGACCATCGGGCTGCCGATTCCGAAACTACTCCAGTCATTCACTAAACGCATGGTACGACAAACAGGGAATTGGTCTTCAAAGAATAATGCCGAACTATCAAAAATTCATGAGAATATATATATATTAGTGTGACGGATTGATCTATACTTAAACAGCATAGTCGGCAGTCAAAAGTCGCAGGGCATCAAATTTATGCTTCGATGACTGGTTGTAGACCTAATAACTAATTCTGTATGTAATACTTGTTAATAATATTTTTCTTAGAAACATTTTATACAGAAGTACAGTGAATATAATTCTTTAGAAAGTTCAATTGTGAAAGTGTCAAAAAATTTTGTCGATGTCTAATTTTTTTAGAAAGTGATGTTTTGCTTACCAATCCGATTATTAATAATACTTCGAAATATGAGGATAACGCAGCAAAACTCGTACGAACGGCTAAGTCACTTACACAGTTGTCACAGTGCAACTTTGGATGTAATCTCCCTTATTGTTGCTACGGCAACACTTATCTCAGGACGGTAGAACGAATAAGTACGATTCACTCGCTAGCAAGTCATACTGAACGATCAAGATGTGCTGATTCAACCAGTATAAAGCATTAAATAACCTTACGTCACAACGTCGCCAACTAAAGCTGGTAGTCATTCTTTGTTTACCGTTGGTTAGCTGTAGCTATAACCCACTATTCATATTGATCGGTAATTTAAACCGTTTGATCTAGCATTTGGTGCATTTTTTCTCTCGTGTTAGCCACACCTGTATAACGGACTGGAATTTAGGAAGTGAACTCACACCGTGATCTGTCTTCCGATTAATTTCCTCAGATATCTCACCAGAATTCATCGGTTTGAATTCATCATAACAACAGTCACAAACAGTGTTGTTTTTGTGGCCAAGCAACTTGAAACAATTGTTTGCTGTAAATAACTGCTAAAATCTTTGACATGAAATATCGTCGTCGTTTTTGGGCGCGTTTCAAAATCCCCCTACACCTTAGGCAACCTAGAAGTTTTCCGTCTTACAATACTATCACAACTGTCCTCAAGATGACCTCACTAGGGAAATGAAAAGTGAACCAACTGATTCTCATTATAGCGAACAAGGTTTATAAGCCGTTTGTCATAATTCTGATTTTTGTTCGTGCCAGTCAGGATTATCACACATTGAGAAAGTTTGATTTTATTCGATTAAAAGGATTTCACTTCCTGGTCGTTTTTGTAATTGTTCACCAAGGTCACACGTATAGTTGCGTGACGTGATGGATATACAGAGATGAAACATAGTTTGTGCATTAGCTAAACAGATAATCAGTTCTGACTTCACGGGCTGATCACGTGCAACAAACACATTTACGTCTCATACCCACTGATTGGATGAAACTGAGTGACAGAGTTACAAGTTCATTTTGTACGTTTCTCTATTGTAAGTTAAGTCATTCTGGTAACTTTCAGCCCGTGACCTTCGTATTACGATCCGTCACAGTTGTGTTTTATCTAGTGTATACCTAGCAGACCAAGGTTCCGTTATTGGCGGTTACATCGAAGTACGTAGCCAGGTAGTTGTGCCTATTCCGAACTTCGGTAAACAACTTTGGTATGACTGTAGAAGGCCAGATAGGTATGTCTAATGCAACGGTCTACCAGAGCATGCAAGTGTTTATGTTCTACACACAGACGAATGCCCTATGTTATGCGTACGTCGTTTGAACAGCCAGAGCACAACGTGTTTCTATACTTCAGTTACGTGTCAGCCTATTGGAGAGAGAGTACTGCCTAAAAATGGTGAGATACTGCTGGAAAACGGTGATAACGGACCAAAATGTTTGAACTACTATAAGAAAACCTATTAAAACTTGACCGGTTCTCAGTCGTTTTAAGCGCAACAAATCAACGCACGCCAGACCGATCTTAACCTTTGTTAAAAAAGAGCAGACCTTGATAGTATAGTATTTTATGGCATTTTTGTGTGAATATAACACTTTACGTATTCGATGACAAGTTCGCAGTTCGACGCCTATTTTGATAAATTAATGTTTAGGTTGACCGGAGCTCACAAGCCGTTTGGAAACAGTCAGAGCTTTACGTGAAGTGCTGAGCTGCTCACTGTCCTATCTCAGAGAGGGCCTTGAGCAGACATGTACCAGATGTGCGAGAACTAATATAACCAACGCAGCGAAACTAATTCAGTCGAATGGGAACCAGTGTTACCACCACACAGAAAACGTACTGCACTGACTATGGTTGTAGAAGTTTGTTGTACAAGTAAATAGTATGCATTGAACAGTATTCACAGTTGATGGCAGATTTTTCATTCAACTAAACTTTCCCCATTAGTGTATTCTAAACAGAAACGCTAACCTGAGGTTTTGATTTTATTAGGGCTCGTCAAAGCTCATCTTTGTCATAACTCGGCTTTGAAAGACAGTTCACGTTTTCATGAAATAACGTGCTGACCATTGCATCATTGTCATTGGACAAAACCGAACTATCCTACTGCGAAGAAAACTTTTTATACAGAGCTCATAGTTCTGTTGGTTCTGTCATTACTCAACACTCATTCTGACGTGTATTACTTGTGCAGTATGCTTAGGGGAAATTCTCGGTCCAGTACTACTTGCAGTGAACTCACAAAAAAATACGCATTTTAGCGAGGTTTCTAGCATGTGTTGCTTCTGAGAAAAAAAAACGATGACAGCTGTATCCTTGCAAAGTGTTATAACAACAACAACGATGTGACTGGTGCTTAATAGGTACGCACATTTGGCAGCACTTTACCATAAACTGGAAACATGAATACACAATTTAAACTGTTCATCTGTTCACACCTATGCACCATATGCTATCAATGTTGTTAAAGAAACAAGTGTTGTGAACACTACCCGATTTTTAGTGTGCACATTTGGAGTAGTGTTGCTGCTGTCGCTAGTACTTCTTTGCTTAGACTAAACAAACATCAAACCTGTTCGTTTGAAAAAATAACTCTTTCACGAGCTCTTATCCATTCCACTTGATCGCTTCACAACTTCTTTAGATTCGGGGTGGGTTCGAATTCATGTTTATGGAATGCATAGAAACATTTTGACTCAATATCCGCTTATGGTTGGTAGAGGATCAAGTGTGCGGTGCATGTGACTTTTTTGCTTGTTGCCCACCGTTGTGAACTTCAAACGGACAAAACGAAAATGTTCTTCATGAAACAAATATAATTTATCTAAAACGACACTCTACGGCTAGATATAGGACATGGGAGAATATGAAAATGTGGATTCGCGAAAATCGTCACAGTTGTTCAACACCTCACGATCGGTCTTTGTCTTGTGTCCACTCATAAGACGGATGTTTTCAAGGGAAGATGGAACCAACAACCCCTTCGTGTTACGAGCTCTTACCTCCTCGGCCACCAGTTCCGTGGGGACTGCTTGCAATGAAAAAGTGTTTAGTGGAGTTATAACTTGTTTTTCACCCCGTTTATACCGGTGGACACAGTCCAACTCGGACTTTTAGTTTTGCATTAGTTACAGCCGCAAGGGCTAGAGAAGCAAGTTATAACTCAATAATGCACACAGCTTGTACGCCACTCACCCAATGAAAGCTTTAGCACTCAGACACATTTCTCAGTTGATCTGTTCAGAAAAGAGACAGTAAACTGGAGTCTTGTCCTTAATAGATATCGTCAACTGTGCAGACTTTCTCCGTGATCGTGATTTGAAAATAAGCCATGTTTTCATGAGACAGCCTTGTTCACTGATTTGATGGTGACTTCGCAGTGGTTAGGATCGGATTGGCTTATGTGAACGGACAACCACGTTCGCTTGTGTGTGACAGTTAGGTTGCTCGATATTCCTTATACGCGAGTGTCTGATAACCCCGCGATTGGGACTCCAGAACCGGACCAATATCTCCAACTTCGGTTAATCTGACGAATGATATTTCGGGTTGCTGTTGATATCACTGATAAGGAAGCTATAATCAAACCCAAAGTGTCGTTCACTCAAAATCAGTGAATCCCACCACTGCCTAATAACGGAACTAATAATGCGCCTCACCAGTCTGAAATCAGAATAAAATTGCTGATTTTCACCCACAGATATATTTGACCACTTCGCCCTTGAGTCCATTGAGGTGGCTGTGTTAGTGCAGTTTATCAGGGGAACGGAAGGCCTTTTGCTTCCACGCTTCATTCTGTCTTGTTCATTTTGTTTGTTTCAGTGTCATCTTACTGTTAAAGTCTACATCTTACTTGTTAAAATCTACTGCTGTATGATGTTACCACCAATTATGCTACAGTCGGGGATGTCATCCATCATGCTTGGAATGGATAACCTGACTTTATGATAGGTGAATGCATAAACACATGGATGATGGCATCTGACTTAGGAACCAAACTACTCGGGAGCATGTCTCCACTTGAGGTTCTGTACGCTTACCCTATGTTCAGAGTAAGCCCTAAGAAACACCATCCTGGCGGCTTGCAACCCGACGTCTTTATTGTGTAGCCAAGCCAAATTAGTTAGATAAGTGGGGCAAAAATTGGAGGGTCCGAATTTCTAAAAGAGAGATGACAAGCAAGTTTGAGACGTTAATCCACAGAGTGACCCAAATAAGAAAAACATACACATGTATAGACAGCATTGCGGTTTGTAAAGGATAAGGAGTTGAGCAAATTCTAATATTTCTGTTACCAGCAGATGTAGCTGCTGCTCTATCAAATGACCTACGAAGTGTGAACAAAAGTTTCGACAGAAAAAGTCCATAAAATCTAAAAATTAAAGTAAAGAGCCAGCAGGTTGCATTCATGAACAATCAGACATTAGTGGTCAAACAACACCATTGTCACGAAATAGGAAGACCCTGACTGCCCTACTATGCAAAGAGCATAGGTGTCGCCTGCCTGGTTGGGGTTATCATGATCACTCACACTATCCGAGATGGTGGTGTATCGTAGTCAATGGTGTACCTGCATCCATACCATTTCTAGTTCTTCCGCTTAATCTTCTTTTACTAATTCTCAGCCATTTTGGTGACGTTTTCTTCTAGAACACTCCATCTCATTGTTGAACGGAAAGTTAGTCAGAGTCACAGTACCTTTTTGTCAACCTCAGGACTGTTATGATGATGATGATAATGACAAATTCAAACTGAGTTGTAGCCACTAGGAGGGTGTAAATGATCTTCCTTGAGTCTGTCTTGCTTCGGCTACTCCGGTATCCGTTCACCACCGACTCTAATCATCTAAACTGGTTTAGCGTCAACCCGGATCAGATTCTTTTGCTGCTTACTACACGATGTGTTCCAGTGTTCGGGGTCATTTCCGACCATCAACTACCCAATGTACGCCATGTACACAGTAGATGGAAGCGGATGAGGTATTATACATTTTATCTATAGGTCTTTCAATTTGCACTGTAACAGAAGAAAGTGGATGGTGCTGTGAACCCTTAAACAACTGGCCAACATGTTCCTAGACACAGTGGAGCTGGAGTACTGACAAGTGCAGCGTACCTTAATGACAGAAAATGGTACATTTCAAGTCTTATGATTTTCAATCTGTCAACCGATAGGTTGATTAGAAAAGCGGTCAATGCATTTCTGACGCACCTTGGAAGATATTCCAAGGACATTTTTTTGTGTCCAAAGTAAATTTAGTAACTGAGCGGTTTTGAGTAAAGTATATTGAGAGTGGCTTGGATTTAGGTAGAAAATTAAGTCGGCACATTTTTAAGGGAAGCACTAGAATTGAGGTTTGTTTTGCTCAACGCTCTGGTTCACAAGCGTGTGTGGTTATCACGTTTATCATTGCACCAGTTACCAGACGTTAGCAGTGACTGATTTATAGTCCCGAACTAATCATCCATCTTAGCTTATGATTGATTATCAATTTGTTCCAACACCTGGACATATACTTGCCTCAAAAACATGTTAACCGAAGCTAATCTGATTGTCCAAAATAGGATGTGCACGAATAAACTTGAATCAAAAGAGGAAATATCAGTTCGATGGTTTATTTCAAAATGGATCTACCGAAAATACTTTGTAAGTGTAAAAGTGAGAATTAACCACGGGGCGAAAGAACTTCCCAGATTTTGTCCAATTCCAATCGTATTGTTTCGAGTCTGAGGTGCTAGTCGTGTCAACTTCTGTTATTGTTTTTGGGTTCGGATCTATGCAGGAATCCGTTTCTCGAAAGTTCAGAGGTACTTTTGGTCGGCTGATTGATTGGATCATACTGATGATCGCGAATAGGGATGCTTTACTTTATGACGTCTCGAACACTTTATAAACTGTAAATTGTATTTCGCCTGTAACATTCTGTTCGAACTAATTTACCTAATTGTTTTGCATACATTAGTGAAAGGAAATGAATTTAATCTTTGTGTAATGCACATTACAGTGTTGTTATGGGTGATGAGGAAGTAAGGAAACCCTCAGCGCAATTTAACTAGTGGATAAACTATGTATCTCTTGGGAATACATATAGGAGCGTAGGAAACTGATCGACACAAGTCCTGCTTCTCCAATTTGCTGTTCGTGGATAAAGGCTGCACACACCACAATTTTGAGGTAACTGTTATACAAGGCAGGGTGATTTAAGTAACCTTAACTTAGACTCAGAAAAACAGTTTGATTTCCTTCTTGCCCTGTTCAAGATAAATAAACCAACTGTAGTTAATTTCCTTCTGGCTTAAAATGCTCAACTCTACAAGAAACTTGTTATAGGTTAGTAACTCTTAAATTGGTCATCTTTTTGAGACAATCAAATCGGCTCTCTTAGAAGAGTGAAGACTTCGGGGATGTACGACCATTCCTGTTAATATTCTGTTTGTGATGACCTTCAGGACGAAATCGTGAAAGGTACATTCTGAGGGTTCTGGAATACATTTATAGTATTGGGTTAATGAGTACCATCAAATATTTGTTGATTGGTAGTGGTCGCTGTTCCATGAATACAATTAAATCATATTAAAGGTGGACAACCGATAAACGTTTGCACTGTAATTTAGATGTTTGTAACACTGTGAATAGTTAATTTCACATAGTTTCTCGTTTCTCTTCGTGAAGACTGCGGCTGTTTTTCTATTCACGTTCATTGTTGCAAGCGTCAACGAACAGTAGAACAAACACACATCTTAGCTATAACTTAGATTACACCATGAAAGCAGACCGTCATATTTGGCTATTCCCGCTTTATCAGACTGAACGCAGTTAATCGTTAATGTTATCCCATACTATATGTCATACCGAAAGCTTAATATGCCCGACTGTGACCACTACCTCATTCGTATAGTACCCCTCAGAACTTTGATGAGTCTTCTGAACAGTTCGGACACAAGCTGATTGTACAATTATTAAAGTGTCTAACGCTCGTTTGGGTTGGACAGGAAGAAGCAAAATGTTATATTCGATCGATCGATTAAGGAGACTAAACATTTCACTAAAGTATTTAAGTTGCACTGGTTTTAAGACTGTTTAGGTTTTTGCAGAAATACCATAACTGTGCAGTTTTTTTCTAAACTAACACTTGTTTAATGTTGGGATGTATCGGAAGAGAGGGACGGAATTTATTCAAGTATTTCAAAAAGTTGATACACAAAAATAGAAATGGGTTTTTATTTATATAGTCCAACAGGAAAAGTTGTTCAAAAATGCATACCTAAACCAAAAAAGCAAATTATCAACCTGGCTTCCTGAAAGGTAGTTGCGCATTTTGAGAGAAATCAATAGTTTTGACCAGTTATATTGTACCCAGTGAGCAAATTATACTTTGTTCCTAGTGATTCCATGTTTGGTCTCGTGTCAAATCCTGTCCGTTGAGTGAAGTCCAGTTTCTGCTACTTGTCCTTGTACATGAAGTAGATCAACATTAAATTCTAGGTTCCTTAACAGAACGTAATGGAGTTTGTCTAAGAAAGAGTAAAGGCGATTAAACGTCGGTGTAAGATCTTCTGGTCTGTATATTTTTCTTACCTCTGTTGGCTTTAAAAACTAACAATGAAGGCTTTGACTATCAGACGGCGAAACCCCCCCGTGTGTGTTCAATAACTTTTTATAGCCGTTTGAACATTGTTTCTGCAGCACAGTTATTTCGATTCTATCATATCTGTGGTGGATAGTCCGCCAAAATGTGTCATTAAATTTAAGTACTCCTGGTCGTCAGACACTAAGCCGTTACTACTGAGTAATACAAAATGTGACTGGTGTAAACTGAACATCACTGATGCTTGATTACAGATTCCATATTAAGAGGGGTCTTCCAAGCGAACTCTTTCAGGTATGGCCTTGCTACGAGCGGGATCTAGGCTCCATCCAAGTAGACATAAGGCAACCAAGTCTACTGTCAAGTCACTAACCTCACATTAATCAGTATGTAATTATTTTACAAAACACTTCAGCCACATTAGTTCATCAGAATTGTTAAGCTTTTCAGATTACCTCCGAGTGGGATATCCCGACGGTCCAGTAAATTCCGATCGATCACTTTGCGGACAGGAAACTTATTAAAAGGGGCTTGATGAAATGTTTATGAGAATGGAGACGTAGCACTGAAATATCCAAACAATCATGCGAAACACGTCAAATCCGAGTTGTGTGAGTTTACAAACCCGACGTTTTCATCTGTCGTTTTTCTTGACATTCTCAATCAGGGAAGAAATACAACTTGAAATAAAGATTTTGAAAATTACTGGCAAGATTTCTTGGAACTTTTGTTTCTTCACTCACTAGTTCCATAATATTTTTGAGACAATCATACTTCTGTCATGGATATCCTCTCAGGCAAAATAAAACATTTTTATATTCATTGAACACCACCCACAACTGATCAAAGCTTTCGCATTCTCAGAGACTTTCCAGTCGACTCCTTTCGAACAGCAGAACCACGACTTGAGCTTCGCTCTCAGTAGAGCTCTTCAGTGGTGCATATCCTCGTGGCGGCCGAGAATAGAAGTCTGGTCACACTTTCATGAGGCAACCATGTTGACCACTGCGCCTGTGACCAGTGGTTGGGAGTTCACGTATGATAATTCGGTCGTGCCTAGTTTTAGGTCAATGACGCAATGGTCAACACGGTTGCATCAATAAAGCCTGGCCGGACGTCTTTTCTCGGCGGTGGCAAGAATATGCACCACTGACGAGCTCCAGTGAAAGCAAAACTCAAAACTAGTGTTTCTTTCCGAAAGTGGCCGATTGGGAGGTCTATCTGTATGCGATAACTACGGTCAACTGTGAGTGATTTTCAGTGTATATTAGAACCAAAATTCCTTACTACTCATCAGTAATCAATTGAAACCTTTTGACTGCTGTCTTCCGTAAATGCGAGCATTTTTTTCGAGATTTTTTACAGTTAAATATTTTTTTTGTATCAACACTGAATGGTGTGCGTTGTTTGTCACTTGCATTGTCAATCATGTAATAGCAAGTAGTTTTAATTTCATTCAAATATTCGATTGTGGAACACAACAGAAACCATCTGAATTAATAATTGAATAAGCGTAACTAGTTTGGAAAAAACAATATGGGAAACTATAATCGACAAAGCCAAAATACTTTCCGGTCAAATGGACAACGAAACGGTGTCGGTAGCAGTGTTGATGTTTACTTTTGATAGAGGTCTGTTATAACCAAATGGTCGGCATGTCCTCTAAAACGCGTTAGCTAACATTGTGGGTTCTAGTGGGAAATGTTTAGATCTTTCATAGTTCCTGCTGAATAACGAAGTAGTTTCAAGTACTATAATTTGTCTGTTTATTTCAAACTCGGGGAATTTTGTGAGAAATTATTCAGATATCATAAATTAGTAATTATTTACCGGCCTACTATGGAAGATTATGACTATGTGAAATGACTGGGGTTTGCGCACTAGTTTGATCGAACATAGAAGATTTATCTTTGTTCTATACTGGTTTCAGTCATCAAATTTCACTCACTAGGGTCTATGGTCAAATTACTGACCATAGGTTCCAGAATAAGTCAAATAACATTTGAGAACAAAACTTTAGTCGTATTTGTATGGGTTACCATCACGCTTTCCCCGTTTGAGACAGGTCGTGAGAGGTCGTTACTATAACATAATTAATAATATATGCAAGCAAATTTATTTTGGCGAAGGCAGTGAAAGTCTCAAGTTAATTACTCTCAGCAACCGGGTGTAACAAGTGTAATTACACGCCACAGGCGGTTTTTACATTAGTGGAGAGTGACTGTGTTCACCAATATGGGATACATACTCTCGCCTGCCAAAATTCTCGGTTCTCTCGTCCTAGTTTTGTGTGACAGTTGCAGGCTACTACTGCCTTTCAATTTGGTTCAGTTATCAACGGTCTTTGTGTACTGTTGCGACTTTTCCGTTCCCAATTTCTATCCAGCTGTGATCCACTAAGTGTGTACCACTCTGAAGACTGAAACATCATAGAAACCCCGCGTGTGATCTTAAACTGATATCGGGCAGTGGAAAACTATACACAGACATGTGACCTTAATATCCGGACAGCTCAAGGTAAAAAGGTCCAATGTGACGTTTATGTTATCCTGGCCTTTTCCAATACACTAGAGCGATTCACTTGGTCTGGTCCACACAACTGAGACAGACCAATGCCACAGAAACCCACAGTTGCACCCTTAAAATGACCTAGAGACGACAGAATATCTTATCAGGATATGTGAGATTGTTGACTGGATATCTTAAGCAGAAATATGCACTGCAGTTTTATGCAAGGTGTGAACATTTAAATCCCGGGTAATAGATCGTTCATAGCTCACATCAAGTCTTATCATGATTTGGTCAACCAAAAACTGTGTCCTTGTTTGAATATTTAATCGGTTCAGGTTTTTCACACAAGTACTGGCGAGTTTGGGCGGTTAAGCTGTGTTCAGTTGACATTCTACTGATATGAGTAAAAGTCTTATTCCTTTACATTGTAATACTATAATGAGGTTGTGTGGTTCACAAATATTTTCCTAATACAGCGTGATGACTTCTAGCAAAGTGTAACAAAACAACGAACCACTCAACAGTCTCCAAATAAGTTTGTCATCGCTATGGCGAGACGTACGAAATGAATTGCAGTTTAATCCAGTTCGTGTTGCTAAAGCCATTCTAGTTGACAAATCTGGTGGAAAAATTTTTCACTTTGTCTGTTATGAACCAATTAAGAGAAATAGAAATGTTTACATGAGACCGAAGTGGAAAAATGATTTGAAAATTTCGTCATTTTCTTACCATAGTTATAACAAAAAATGCTGATGTGAACAGGTCACATCATAGTGATTCATCATCAATCTAATCATAACAGGCTTACTGTTATGTAACTCGCTTTTTACTCAGGAATGTCAGTTTTTTTATGGTTACAACCATAGGGACACAAAATGAGATTTATGCCATTTCATGATGCGAACACTTCATTGTGCCTCGGTTCCTCTTTGTTCCCATCCACCAGATTGAGGTGGCCTGTACAAGAGAACCACTGACCAAGAATACAAATGTCCCGATTTTTTCTTTAAAAAGTGATACTCTTGGTAGGGTTGGCCAAAGAGATTGAAGCTTCCGGTCGTAATCTGAATGGCTAGTAGTTTGAATGTCTTTCTGTCTGATAAGTATAAGCAAGGACGTGATCGTCTGCGGCGGATTGTCTGTTCGTGGATAAGCATCACAAAGCAATGTATAACACGTATACATTGAAGTTTCCTTGGGCAACCATTATAGGGTAATGAGGTTTGTTTGGAAATTCAGATAACCGAGTGTGAAGTACTAATCATTACGCCACCTAAACAGCGGTTATTAGTCCGTTTACTCGGAATAGGTACGCCGAAGTAATTCCAACATCTATCGGTAGAGGTTTCAGGTGCGAAAGCGATTCACACTGAAATCAACTGTGGTCAAAATCCAACAAGTCACTGGCGTCAGATCGATGACATTTTTTTCTGTAGATGGAACAATATATATACATATATATATTGATGCTTTATGTATGACGATGGTGATGATGAACGATTTATTGAAATTTCAAGTCCACACTAAGATCTGCTATCAAACAATATGTATATGTACACTCATAGTTGTATATGCCAGTAAAATGGTCAGAATGGTTTTCAAAAAAGCTAACACGACGGAAGTGGACACTCGAACCATTTCAAGCTGTCTTCCAGTGTCGGTGGTGAACAAATTCATGAAGGAATACCAAATGCTCTGTTTATTCCGCTTTCAGTGAAATACACGTTTCGATAGGTCATGATGATGTAACCCAAATTGTCAGTCAGATGTTTGATGTACTTCTAATTAGCTAATGGCCTCGACGGCTCAAGTGCTAACTTCACAGTGAAGGCGTCTGTAAAGTATGGCCTCCACAGATCCCACCACTGTACTATGTCAGTTGTCGCACCCGCTCAAGCTTAGTTCCAATCATTGTATTCAAAGCCACACGGTAGAACTGTGATACCAGCTTTAGTAACAAACATTCTTCTAGCTTCAAGGCATAGCGTTTGTGAAATGTAAATTGTTCGATGACCGCATTCAGTTGGTTAGTCTCCAGTTTGCTCATGGAAACGTCAACCAACAGAGGACCTAGAGGCGAACCCATTGCCGCTCCATCTCTCTGTCAGTAGATTGCATTGTTGAACAGAAACGGAACGTTACTTGTACAAAGCATCAGCAGTTCTCTCAGTTCATCTTTTGGGATGTTACGTTCGATATAATCGCATAAATAGTCAATTATCTCTTGTAGAGGCACGTTCGTAAATGGTGAGGCAACATCGAATGAGAATATATTTTTGGTTGTTTAGGTTTACGTCTTAGATTAGGTCGATGAAATGAAACGTGTTCCGGAGACCGTTTTGCTAGCCCCAACCTGATGGGTTCGACGATACCGGTAAGCCATTTGGCCAGACCATGATAAGGCGAATTGAATATATCTAAACTGGGTCTCAAAGACAAACCCGCCTTGTGCACCTAGAGATTATTGTTCCAGTGGGACGGATGGATTCGAAAGTGGCCGGACGAATTCTCCCTTCCTGTTTCATTCCAAACGACTTTTCAAATATTGCTTTTTCCATAGCTGATGTTTCTTAAATTAGCAGGATGACAAAAAGACGACATATCCGATGTAAACTTGCTTATTTAAACCAAATCGATATTTTTGGTGACATTCATATAGTCATGGAAACTGCGTAGGCAACAGACTCTGAATAGTTTCTGTTTTTATGGGTTGCAGTATATTTGGTAACCATTTGGCCAAAAAAATGGTACGGTGCATTCCAGGTACATGTACTTGGTGAAAATGATATCCTAGTTTTGTGCTATCCAAATTATCTAGTAAGCCTAGATATGTTCTGAGTGATGAGATAAAGTTGTTCAAATGTTGACGTGATACAATAATAGTGATAGACGTAATTACTGGCACAAAGTTGTGTACATTCACCAGTAGTTCAACGACAGGAGGAACACGACAGTTCACCTGGTGAGAAAATAAAAACCCATCAAGTAATCAGATAGTCTCATTCAAACCATGATTAACAACGAATGAGAGGCTGCTCAATCAAACCAAACAGTTAAACGACCAGTAAAAATGGGCATACTGGGTGATCAGTAACTTCGAGCGTCCTTCAAAATTACAGGTATAAATTCCTAGGGGTCATATTTTTCTGGAAAATTGGCCTTACTTCTGTCCACATGAAAGCGTCACATAACTGGAACTTCCGTCTTCTCTGAAATAGCGAACTACTAGCACAACGAAATGTCTAATACCTAATGTCAGTTGTGACCAACATTTAACCTGACTTCTAACGAAGGTCGCTTTTTCCATTCATTTAGGGCTAGTTGAAGACGTTAAAATCAACCATTTAATTCCAAACCCTCAAGCTAAACCATGGTCAAATATAGGGTACGTTCCCGTCTTTTCAAAATGACATGCTGAAGGTTTCTGGGACCGTCACTTTGTGCTCATTATCAGGCGGATAGCTGAAGATGGATGAGTTTCCCTCTCGTTCTTGTTCTAGCTAATTTGCACCGTCAATCTCTCACTGTGCATGCAATTGCCTCAACATTGTAAGCTTATCGGGGTACGCATAGGCCATTTGTGGTCTTTAGTACAAATGCAGGGACATTTACAAGCCATATGAAGTGTGACAGAATCGTTATGGTCATCATTCTTGGTAGACACATTAAGCAATATTGCACGATATAGTACAAACCGAATGTGTTCTGAAAATAGAAATCTCTAGAAATGGTTTATAAACAGACCATTCATCACTTTGTGTTCACGAATACTTCATCATGATACTACCGGCTCTGTGGTTAGTATGTACTGTCTGTTTACGTTGTAAACAACTTCCGTAGGAGTGATGAAAAACTGATACACCTCTGAATTCGCGTTGCACGATTTTGAAATAAAAGACTAATCACTGAGTGATCTCAGTTTTGAAACAACGTTGTCCCGGAATAAATTTAAAGAACACTACGGTCATAATGCAAAATTTATGCTTTGACATAATTTCTCTCATTGTACAAACATTTAGACGTGTGGGAGTCTACAGGCAAACTTTTCCGCCATGTGGTCGAATAAAGCGACAACAGATAATGAACAATGTTATCGCCAGATAGATGGTGTGGTCATGGGTAGTTCTCTTGGACCTGTGCCAGTCGATATTTTTATAGGTTCTCTTTAGAAACTAACTCAAGATATTGCCATTTCAACATATTTGTACAAAAGATACGTTGACGAATAATCTGTAATTTACAAATTGCGTAACTAAACAGGAACCATGTGTACACATCTTAACATTCTGCACCCCAACATCAAATTTAACACTGAAATCGAGGAGGAAAAACAGATATCCCTTCTGGATCGCATACAAACGCGGGCTCATGCAAACATTATGCCATCGAATTGGTAAAATCTGCTCGGATGAGCATAGTTCTGAGCGGCTGGGTTTTATCCAACGGATTCCCACGCATAATAGTTATCCAGTAGTTTACACCTACAAGCATTCTAAGCCCCTCAAATCCCGGACAACTCTCAGAGCGGTAGCGCGGAAACCTGCGTTCATATCCCTACCCTAAAAACCGGACAATGTAACACTCGTAATTGAGAAAAAAATGGAAGTGGTGCTAAATCGCGATTGTGCTTCACTAAACTCATTCCACCAATTCAGGGAACGAGTCTGGTGCCCACACTCGTCACGTCAAACAATGTTTATGAATTTACCTGTACTTGCAGTTTGTAATACGTTGGCAGCCTTGGGAGGCCACCCTAGAATATTTTATGAATGTAAGGAGGAAAATCACAAAGCATTTACATGAATCTCGCTACTGAGTAGTTCCGTTATAGCATTCCGCCCTAGCTCTTTCTGAGGCGCTTGCAGCTTACCATACGCGTTCAGAAACATATTTTATTGAACCAATCGTTACCTCAGTTGTATGTTATATAGATTGAACATTTTTCCTACTCTCATTTCTTCCTCCTTACGTTATGTCTCCATCTTATGTCAAATTCTATATCTGTCATCACTATTTTTGGTCACGCGACCGAATGATAACTGTTCACTTTGAAAATTCTGCCCGTGATTTCCCACACGTTCAAATTTTTCTACATCATTTCGCATACGCAATTGAGCGGAGTGATGTTGAGGTATACATCTTAGATGACGATCATTTCATTCTTTAAATATTAGTTTCAGAATGTCATCAATCACTAATTGCAGGTTGAAGGAAGGTGGTTGAACAGAAGTTGATATCACAAATCCACTTCAGCAGGCAGCATTCAAAATCTCACCGTCGTCAACAACGAGGGTTGGAGAGTATCATATTTCTGTCACAATGGTTCTGATAGCTTTGCAGACTAAAGACTCAATTTGGTACCTGGCATGTACAAGTCAAATCTGCTCTAGTTTCCATTTGCTGTTAGCACTGTAACGATAGACTTTATTCAGATGTTTTGCAATGGACACAACCGGAAACCAAAAGAGTGTCTTCTAACAGTTGAGTGGCTATTTTACCGTTACAGGTTTAACAAGGTACCCCTGAATTACATATACAAACTAAGCGAGAACATATTTCGTGGGGGCTGGTACGTTTGATGAAGTGAGTTGCGCATGTTAAGGTGAATTCTTCTCGTTATTCCATTTTAAACAATCGTGCCTTATGCAGCCTATCTGAATAGGGTAGGTGCAAAGTATCGTAGCCCATTTTACAGCTTTTTGCTATGCCGCCCTAATAAGGTTGAAGTATTTTGGGAGAAACTGACGACAAGAACAGTGGATATTTAGCTCATGATAAGCGTATACTAGTGGGTTGAACATACATGAAAAAAACTTTGTCTGATGGTTGACCTAAGCACCGAATCGTTGTCTTGACCGTTGATGTACAGGTTGATGACAAACAAGGATTATTCCTAATAAGCATCGCTATGTCCCATTCATACAGTTTCAACTCCCAGGACGTAATTAGTACAATCTAACTGTTTGTACACGCATTGTCAGATTATGTGTTATGTTATAACTGTCAACAGCACACAATTTACGTCTCTAAGATCCCTAGTTTAAATTCCTGTTTACTAGATAATGATGTTAACATAATTTCTTACTGCTTACATTGAAATTGGAAGATTTTGATTAGCTCAAACTGAATGTCACCCGCATAAGATCACAGACTGCGTTCTAATAAGACATTTTGTCTTCCCACTTTGCAAGGAAGTGCTAGACTCGAGTTTCTTCGTCCTAGCTAGAATTGGCACTCCTACCCTCGTGTTTACGAGACTAGCATGTTAACCAGAACGCCAGTAACCTCACAACAACCATGTCCGATCAATCACTTTGGAAAATGAGATACGTACCAAAGTGTTTTTTGGTTGTGTGCTGAAAGCGGTGAAAATGTGCGAACTTCACCGACTTATTTACACTTATTGTTCCGTATAACAAACAAAGGTGTCCTGTAGTTTACTGAGAAGTAATCATTCAAACAAAATGATTCGGTTTTATGTGTTCATAAACAGTTTGTGTTGACGTTACTGTTACCAGGGTAACTCAGTATGATACGACCAAAAAAGGCTTGGAAATGCATGCTAACCTCGTACAGGCATCTGTCAATCTCCCGTCGCGCCTGTCTTTAATTCAACTCAATCACATACCAACATGTAATCCGTTTGTGTTCCAAATGTTAATCCAGGTCATGCCGCAAAGCTTACATTTCCACATCACGTCAAAGTGCCAAACCAAAACAGGAAGTTTAATGTAGGAACCCCTTTCCACCGACTTAGTGTATTAATCAATGTTATAAATTATCTGAACTGAAACGTTGTTCGATTGTTCTCAAACTGAAGATATCAAAACAAAATTTTCGGTGTGTCTATCAGAAAAAACGTGTTTCGCCATTATGGCATTTAGATAAAATTACCAGTGGAGTAACAGCATTGAATACGGACTAGCAGAGTATACTTGGGAATATGAATTGGACGTAAAATAATTTTGTTATTGTAAATATTTACATACTTATTTCAAAAAAGAATTTCAGCTAGAAACTGATGAACAGTGCAGAACAAATGAATAAACTATTACAATAACGACTTGAAACAATACTATTCCGGATTACCTCGTTCTTTTGATTGTCAGTAAACATTTCACAATGAAAAATAATGAGATGGTCCATTCGCTTGGTGAATTTCAATGTACTTTCGAGTATTGCCGTCATAAACCAGAAGATATAAAGACACTGTGAACAAGGGGCACCATCTTAAAAGTTTGGTGCGTTCGACAACACAATGAACGTTAGCACTCATTTGCAAATAACATTCATAGAAATAATAATCCCCAAATCGAATATGATATAGACAACTACGTATGCAGAAAACACCAGTTCTTGCCACATATGATCCTCAATTTTTCTATCTTGGTTACAACTAACACCTATATACGGGGGTGCATCACGTATATGAGTTACTCGATTGTCTGTATAAATAATTCTACAACTCACCACAAGACATGACGGTGTATTTTATCCTAAAAAAGCAATCGACCCTACAGATAGAGAAGATTCCAAATGTGAAGCTCGAAGCTAATGAGCCGATGTTTGCTTGTTTTTGCAATATACATGGAAAAACCGAAAGTTCTCATAGCTGCTGTCCAGAGGTAGAAATCACTATTTCAGCTCCCTGGAGCAGTCAGTCTTCTATAATGTTAGTTTTTCTTGGATACTGTGTTCGTAGAGTTCTGACCTCCAATTCGTTTCCTACACAGTTGGTTAGTCTTACGATCTGTATTCAACAAATTTGAGATGTGCCTATCTCCATATCCCCATATCCAATAATAGATTGTCGAGTCAGAAAAAGACGACCGAGTTGCGCATTTTTCGGATTCGACTACGACGACGTGAGCAACGCAGAACACATTCACCAACTCTGACCGGCAACACTTTGGGACGGTTACTAGCCAGCAGCATGTATGCCAACTTAACCTACAATGAAATAGGGAGTATTTGATGGACTGAGATTCAGCGTGTTACTCACAATTTTACTTCACCCATTGCTTTCCTAGAATATTTGCACACCTTCTGAGATGTAGTTTTTCCGCCTTATACTTACATTTTCCGTAGTAACGTGCTTATATCGTTCCGTTACATACTCGATCAGGTGACCTATTTCAACGAGCGTTGTCTATACAATACCCTACCAAATTATTTTGGATTGAATATTCTCACACCTTCTGATGGGATAAAAATCATGGCCTATTTGGTACCCTGAGAGGAACCAGTAGTTTAGCTGGTTACCTAGGTTCAACATTGATTGCAGTCGAACATGAGGATCTAAATCATTTTTAACTTCTAACTGATTTGGTCCAACCTTGCACACGGTACACTATCGTTCAGTTTCCTTGTCAAACTGGACAAAACGTTCTAGCTGCTTGAAGTGACCGCTGTCCAAGCGTGCACACTGTTTGTGAGTTACACTGTCAATCATGTTGTAACAGTAAGGCACGATCGTCATTGTCCAGTCCACAACGCAGTGGGGGTTTCCATTAACACTTGGTAGGCACTTTCCGCCTGATTCGTGTGTGTGGTCGTTGCTTTCTGCTTTGAGATTTATGCCTGTCATTTCTCATCCGTTGGTATAATTATGTTGAGCGTTGGATCGTCCACAATTCACTCACTGTTAGTTTTTAAACATATCTCACCGCTCTGTTGAGATTTTCCACCCAGAGTTTGAATAATCGCCCCTTCCTTAAGACACCTGCCGCGATTATGTCAGGGTGCCAGTTATACACCATTGATCCACCGGCCACGGAGACCTTGGCTGATTTGAAAGTCTGTATTCCTGCGGTTCCTGATGGTAAATGGTCAGTTCCATCGTGTTTTAGATTTTCCCTCATCGAGACCGGATGTTTCTAGCCGACCGTAATCTCTTACTTCCACTTGGTCTCCGATCTTGAACGAGCGTCATTTATGTGCATTATGCCTAACGCCATCATTGTCTATTTCGGCGCGGTGTTTCTGTCTTCCGTCTGGGCTCACCGTTTTCCAGGCGTCATCATTCCTTAGACAATAATTGTCCATCTCTGTCGCTGGACACATAAACACCCAAGAGAATCATTGAATCCCTCCCGTGTGTAAGCTCAAATAGTGAACTCTGGGTTTTCGCATGCTTCATCATGCGGTATCCAAAGAAAACTTCCGGTAGTCCTTCTTCCCAGTTATTTCCCTTGCCGTTCAGCCGTACCTTCATTTTACGATTGAACCACTCTATCAAACTGTTCGCAGATGGATGGTACGATGATATTCTCACATATCACAATGTCATCACGATAGACGATAGCGTTAAGTGGAGGTACCTCAATAGCATTTGCTTAATCGACTTGTAATGAACGTCATTATCAGTATAAACGTTGGTTTAAAGATCAGTACTATTTTGGAGTGAATGATAAGTGAAAACGAGGGGAGAAGGTTAAACTGTTTACCTGCTCACCAACCAAACATGTAATGCTGGTATCGACCACGAAGACCACAGGAACAGACCTCATGTTTGATTACAAAGATATATCTCCGAGGTGCTCAATGAGACGAAGTTGAATAGTGTTGTATATCCTATTTGAACCAAATTTGAGACTTTGTTTACACCTTGTCATTAGGTTCTCGTCTTTGCAGGGTCGTCCAACACACACTGTCGCCCTATCTACTGTAAGTTGGGTCTCTTTATAAACGCGCGGTTGGCCACGATGCTTGAAAAAAGGGACAGATTAGTTATTCGGATTCGCTGCTCTGCGAAGCAAAGATTGTGCTTTATCAATGAGAAATTTAGGAAATCAAGATACTCTCCGATCCACATGGGTTTTCAACAGACTGCGCGCCTTATCAGAGTTTCTGATAGTTAACACATCGAGAAAAGCCACTGAATTGATCTTTACGCAATTGTACATGAAATGAATGTTGGTATGGAGTGAGTCAAGCAGTTTTCAAGTTGATTTTGGTCTTTCGCGACTATAACGATATCATCCAGGTATCTGTTGCACAAGAAAGCCCGACTGATTGCGTCTGACGCTTCTTGTTTCAGCCTCTCTAGACGCAATTAATCAGGCTGTTCATTTCAAAGGATACCTGTATGATGTACTGGGGCGTGTACATTAGGTCAACTGAGCCAGGGTGAATAAGCTGATGTTCTTTGACGTTCCGGAGCAAAGTTGGGCTGCAGAGTATTAACTGGTTATAAATGATAAGTGCTTGAATACGATAAAATAAAGCATACTTACAAGAATGGTAGAAGGGCTAGGTCAAGAATATGATCAGGTTATTGAGCACGCTTTTTCCAAATGAAGTTGTACTGTCCACTCTACGGAGAATGTGAACGGAGAACTTGTAGCTCAGTCGGTCGTCTTGATTTCGTTAGCTGTTAAGAATGTTATATGTTTCGCTTCCGCGTCTTCTTCTAGACGTTTTCTCTTTCACCAACCTTCACTAAGGATTGCGTTAATCTGTTTGTTGTATATGCAGCCAAGAGCGAATGTTTTCGGCTGGGCGTTAGTATAATAAATCTATGATAATCTCATTAATTCTGCCCCTCTCCTCCTTCAACAATACAAGCTCGGTTTGCCCATTAAAAACGCGTTTGCGACTCTATTTCACATATCTTCGGAAGTTCATATGTTGACAGCTGTAACTTTTTCTCATTAAACACACAGATTGACATAATGATCTGCCTGATCTACATGTCTTTGGCAGGTTCAGAAATCATGTTCGATTGTTGATTTTTGTTTCCATAGTAAAGACAGTGCTGGTACAGGGCTTATCAAAAACTGCTGATTACTTCCGGGTGTAATCCAACCTATTCACCATAGAAGAAATTTCTTTTTACATCTTTGGTGATTGTTCATTTCTGTAAAAATTCCACATGACCTTATTTTTTAAGCCTATCAATGAAAGCGTCACCATTCACAAAATCCACTCTGATCAGCATCCATTTTCCACACTGTTCACGAAAAATGCTCAACTTCTACCTTGTTGGAGTTGCTACGGCTCACCGATGTTACACGTTTGTCTGACGAAACCTAACGGAGGGCAAACTGGATTATATGCAACGTCCGGTTCATCTGTCTCGGTCTTACGCGTCTTTACAATAGTGATTTACTATACTTCTGCTACAGCTGCGGGGACAGTTAATTAGGTAGAACAGATCTACATGTATCACACTAAACGGCTGAGCTCATCTCACAGTGGTCGGGTCACGTGATGACTGATCTTCAGCTAACAATAGCCCTGATGGCAAAACTCACTCCATCGTCTAATAAAATGGTGTTGACAACACACAACTTGGTTCAACTCACTACATCTTTCAGTTTGTTGGTGTGCAAACAAAATCACATGTTTCTAGTGTCCACAGGGGTAATGATTATCGTATCCATAGGCCGGCATGACCTGTATTAGGTTTGTCAACATTGCAGGTCAACTCACTAGAGCACTCATTATTTCAACTTTGGTTGACAAAGGTCAAATCTATCTCCTTCTACATTGCTCTGTCATCATGTCTATCTCATCCACAATCTTAATGTTTTATGTGTGCGAATGACAAGATCAAATGAAGTAGAAGTTGATCTTCTTTCAACAATTCTTTTCGTACTACTCCTAGCCTTTTTGACCAGCTTGTTGGAACGGATTGTCTGTACACTGAGTTCTCTCGCTACCCTTCATTCGTTGCCTTGAAACAGATAGTCCCCTCTTGATAAGCCAAAATAAACAAGGCTTCATTTACTACCTCACCAATACCGGATCATCGTCTTGTACTGCTTTTGTTTACTCTACCAACTACGGTCTGAATCTACACGAGATAACGATCAACCACAGGCATCGGAAACTTCTGAGGTTCATATCCATAAATCACGCTAAAGAACCGGTTAAAGTTAAAGTGCGTTTTGCTGAAAACTTTCCATTAGCTCACCCAGTAAGATACTGACAAGTTTATTGCACCTATTATGAACAGAAAAATTCCAAAAACTGACTGACTTTTGCAAGAAAATATGCAAACTTGCTGTGGTCCCAGTTGTCTTTTTGCAAGTAAACGTTATAGATACTTTTTAAATCGCATCTCGTTACAACGGCCACCAATAAAACATTTTCACTTGTGCTCGCCTCTGGGTTTCAACGTTATTCGTGTCACTATCAGTTATATGAAATATGTGTCTTACACGAAGAAATCTTGGGTAATCAGCCATGGTAGTAGATGAACCGGGGGGCTGAGTCCAACTATTGGCTCGAACAGACACAACCTCATGTCAGTCCGTAACGCCAGTTAGACACGCCAATTACCATGTGACACTGTCATCAAGACATGCGATGCTTCGACTGGTGCGAGCAAGTATGACGATGAACATCCTACAACCAATTGTTATACACGAAATGGTCAAGCAACATCGTTGGATCAACAATCCACATTATGGGCAAAAACAAATCACTCGCCACCCGATAAAACCAAACGAGACATACCTTAATGAAGGTTAGCAAACATGGTGATCGACAAGTTCGAGTGCTGATTCTAACAACAACTCTGCTTTGTACTACAGTATATTGTGATTACAGCCAAATTTGATTTTCTTCTCATGGAGCTTCACTCAGTAACAGTTATCCCAAGGTTAGACATGTGAAAACACTTAACACACACTTGGAAGCTCAACAAGTAACAGCAAACAATATGACTGAAAACGTAAACTTGCTCTGTTATCAGCCTATCTTATATAGCATGGCCTTATACCCCACTCGTTCATTCGACGTTAGCTAAAACAGAATGTGTAACCGGCTGCCTCAAGTCTAACAAACACAGATGCCAATTGTGTAAATTGCATGTCAATGGTGCGTAGTCGTTCAATACGGAAGGACGACTCAATATTCATTTCGATATTTGTAACACGTCTTGAGTAGTCTGGTACATCAGTAGACGTTTATTTCACCTCACTCGGGTGATCATATCAATTGCAGTGATGTCTGCATAAATAATGTCAGCGGATGTACAGTCATAGTCATACGGACAGTTCAGTTGAAATAACAGGTTGGATGATAATATCGGTCAGCTGTCGAATGCCTTTAATTTCCACTTTGGTTTGACTGTTCATTTCTGGAAAATAACTGTTAATGGTTAACTCATTGAACTAGTGACAGAACACATTTTAGCAAGCTTACAACCCGCTTATAGCATTGTATATACGGAACAGGGTTCCCACCCACTTAAATCATATGGTGTTGGTGTTCCCTTAGGATGGATGTTATAGAGAGGCCATGGTCTTACCATGAAGTCTGCTGTTATTATGTCGCATTAATCTGGACTGTTACGTAAATTTAAACAAAAATGTTTAAACTGACCACTACACAGTTAGATGTTATAAGAACAGAAATGAAAAGCTTGATGATTCACATGCTGGAACAAATTAAATCAATCAATATCACGTGCACTTCACATTCTATCATTTTACTCGCTATGACGTCATTGTTACATACGTCAGTTTCGCAGCAGAAGTGACGCGTTCAAATTGAAAATCGTGATTCATGATGGCAAATGAGAAAACACCTTTTTAAATTGTAGACGCACAATATTCATCACATGAGTGGTTTGAATTGCTAGCAAGCAACCCTGATGAAAAATCGTATTGGTTTGTCAACTGTTCGTGGTGACTTTTAAGTGAATAGTTCACTCTACTTAGCCAGACAACCAATACGTCTTCATAACCACGTCTGAAATAATTTTCACAGATTTGGGAATCTGCTAGCCACGAGCTCTGGTTCATACCTCAAAGGTTTTTGGTTAAGCCAGCTACAACTACAAGACAACTAGACAAGAGTGAAGTTGGTTATGTTTTATTTCACCGAGAGTTTGTAATGAAAGACATTAAACTGATTAAAAATTCCGACCACTAGTAGACATACATTCAAATAGCGATACAAGTGTAGTGCTATTTAGGTTTGTCTTGTTTGTAGAACTTATTATATTTGATGGTGAACTTAATATCTCAACAAGCGATATGAAACCTGTCTAGAAAAGTCGGTTACCTTACTGTTGTTCCCGCCAAAACACGTTCTAAACACCTGTCAACGTAAACTTATCCGTTGACCATTCCAACACTAGAAAACAGAACGATGTTCGGCTACCAGTACTTCCGACTACTCACTTGGCATGATCGTAATGGCAATTCCTCTTCATTCATCAACACAGGTAAACCATCGCCAAGCTTACAATAAAGGCTATATTATCTATGAGGATAATCACAGGGAAATGTTTTTCCGAAAACAGAAAACCAAAGTAACCACGGTTCAGTAGTTTTACTGGCTTCACTAGTCACCAAATATTGTTTATCGAATTAATGTGTTCTGTGGTTTCCATTTGGAAGAAAGTATCAGTCACAGGGTCATCAGTGGCAGTCAACAGAACTGTTATCGTGTATCCCATCAAAAAAATCAAACCATCCGAGCAGTACTCATAGGCCAATGTAGCTGAGTGCCCCAATGTGATAATTTAATAGTGTCTAGAGTAATATTATTGGCACAGTGGTCAATACGGTGGTCTGATGAAAGCGTAGTCGGAATTCAGTTTCCAGCCGTATCAAGCATACTGACGAGATTTGCCAAGAGCGAAACTCGAATGTAGTGTCTTCTTTTCGAGAGCAGTCGATTGCGAGGTCTTTGTGGATGCGACAGCTGTGATTAATTATTAGTGCTGTTCAACTCATATAGATTGTTTTCAAAACGCAAAAGCCAGTATCGACCATACAGTGTCACAATTGATTGGATTATTTTCTAGTCAACAGACTGTTGTCATTGACACATCCCAAATTGCACATATTCACCTATCTGTCTGTCTACGAAATAAATGGTCTTCTACGCTGATGTGAAGCAGGATGTTTTCGAAAATAAGTTCACAATGACAGTAGGTCTGGTAATATCTACGGTAGTTAGTACATCATGTCTGCATTTGAAAAGTTCCCTGGGGAGTTCACAATGAACAGTTGGGTTTGAAGACTGTTGAAGTGGTCTTGAAGTTGTGCAGTTATATATCACTCACTAGTGGTGTGTGTAAATCCTCTGGCTAGCCGCTGTTTATTGTGTAGAACGCAGACGCGAAGTGAACCACATTCAGTGTAGTTATATCACTGGACACATGTAGCCCAGCCTGGAGGGTGGTCTTCTGCAACATCCACGACATGAATCCACGCAACAAGACAAAGTTAAACTATGACAGTGTAGATAATTCATCAAGGAGCTGAACAGTGAATTTTTCCCCCCACATTTACTGAAGAAGTGGTTTTTCCAGGACGAGATTTTCTGTAACACTAAGTTTTGTTCCACATCAAGGGCCTATCACATTGAGATGGACTTACATTATAAGTGAAAGTGTTGTCACCTGTGTCCGTCAAACTGTTTCTAAATCTTATGGAACTTATTACAAAAAAAATATTTCGTACGCCGTATAATCTCCCTAGCAACCAGTGACAATTCTGCTAAGTTCAATCCGTTCCAATATTGCGATCTCCGTTGCCACTTTCATTTCCCGATGGATCGTTAACTGAAGTTTAATCACGTTTTGATCGTTTAGTAACAATTACTGTGGCTAATTTCCAAATGGATACACTTTTTTCACGGCACAATGATCAATAGTTCGAGTCCGGTTGTGAGCCCACCCAAATGATGAGTCCCATTAAACTAAGAATCAATTCATAATAAACTTCCGGGTTGAGTACATCTTTTGTCAACGTTTTATTTAACTTGCCGTTTTAGTTTTTGAAAAATTTTTATTTTTCGATTTATTGACTGTATTTTCGATACATCACTTACGGTCACCATATTTTTTGTTATTCCAGTTCATGAATATTTGCAGCGGGAACGTGAAGTGTTTTTAAACAAGTTTGAAAACCCAACGCAAGTGAGTCTCTCATCGCATGTCATGTGTACTTGACGCACAGTTCGTACTGCCCATCGAAACATGTAACTCGAGGGCCTTTCTAATGTTTTGCCCAGGACACACAATTGTATACATAATTAGTGGTATTGAAAGAAAATTGATATGTACTCACAATTGCGCACTCCGGTCTTAAAGTAATGACGAGTAAACACATTTGGTGGATAGCGGTCTCTTCAGAACTCATATTGTCCAATGGTTAATACCGTTTTCTATATCAGTCCTAACTGGCGACTATGGGATGTTTCAGACTATCCCTGTGACATAAATCATACCTATCATTATCTTGATCACAAGCAAGCTGATACACAAAGTTATTCCGAAATGTATTTGTCCCTAAATGAAAACGGCCGTAGCAGGTGACATCGAAATAAGCGAAGTATTTAGATTTTAGAAAAGTGTAACGATATTCAATTGGGAATAGTATTTCGTTATATTATAGACGCAAAATCACGTGATGACGCTGTTCATTTCGAAAGGAATAAATCCAGCTTATTCTGCAAGTATACTGAAACTATTTTTAACAAGTACTGTTCCAAGTATTTCCCCTTCTCGTATTGACTTCCCTGGACTTGGGTTGCCGGTCAACTGGTCATAACACTAGACGAAGGTGCGAACAGAACCTCACCTAAATTGACTGATTCAAGCACGTGTTTCATCGGTCACATGATAACTTGGCTGAACGCTCATCGTTCTGAGACAACGCCCAGTCGACAGTTTCAATAGCGGCGAAGCCTGGCAGATTATGGCCTATGGCACATATGAAGAATCAGCCACGTGATTTTTATTTTGTGTTAACGTTTGTCACCCAGCTGGTCAGTGACAGCTGGGTCACGTGGTATTTCACACACGTAGCCGAAAGTACGTTAAACGTTCATTTTGTCTCACATATATATAGATGTGACCATTTGACAAAAATAGCAAACTGACAGAATATTGTGATAGAATTATCAAGTTTAACTGCGTTCTCATTGGTATGGTATTTTATCCAACGTAGTTCACACATGACCCCGTTAAGACAAGGCAGAAGATAGTTACGAGTTGGGCATTCAGATTCAAATGGGACATCCAAATGGATAGGTGTCGATTCTAAAGTATTTAGGAAGTGCTGAACCAAGTCTTACTGACGGATTGTTGTCGATGAAGCGGATACTCAGTATAAAATGAACAACACTAACAACTAATCACAGCTGTCAAATTCACAAAGATTTCTCAACAGTCTTCAAACCCAACTGTTCATTGTGAACTCCCCAGGGAACTTTTCAAATGCAGACATGATGTACTAACTACCGTAGATATTACCAGACCTACTGTCATTGTGAACTTATTTTCGAAAACATCCTGCTTCACATCAGCGTAGAAGACCATTTATTTCGTAGACAGACAGATAGGTGAATATGTGCAATTTGGGATGTGTCAATGACAACAGTCTGTTGACTAGAAAATAATCCAATCAATTGTGACACTGTATGGTCGATACTGGCTTTTGCGTTTTGAAAACAATCTATATGAGTTGAACAGCACTAATAATTAATCACAGCTGTCGCATCCACAAAGACCTCGCAATCGACTGCTCTCGAAAAGAAGACACTACATTCGAGTTTCGCTCTTGGCAAATCTCGTCAGTATGCTTGATACGGCTGGAAACTGAATTCCGACTACGCTTTCATCAGACCACCGTATTGACCACTGCGCCAATAATATTACTCTAGACACTATTAAATTATCACATTGGGGCACTCAGCTACATTGGCCTATGAGTACTGCTCGGATGGTTTGATTTTTTTGATGGGATACACGATAACAGTTCTGTTGACTGCCACTGATGACCCTGTGACTGATACTTTCTTCCAAATGGAAGTCACAGAATCCCTTCACCTGATAGGTGGTCTTTCCAATATTGGTGCACACCGTTTGGTCTGTGTAAACTAGCATCTCCTTCTACTCACCAGTAGTCACAGTGTGGTGGATTATCAGGCTGGAGGTATGAGTATTCCAACACTCAGCGTAGTACCTCAACGCGAGGGGAGGAATATATCCAACATCCCTCAGCGGTCGAATGGCGTACAACAGGGACGGCCGGAAGAGTCATCGCTCAATCGGATCGGACCAACGGGCGAGACATGGCACGTAAAACAGGATGGACGACCAAATCGGAGGCTCGTTTATTCCAACACTCGCAGTAATATCTCGACATTGTCGCGGAATACGGTCAAAGTCCGCAGTGGATAGCTGGCGCACAACATGAGCGACCAGATGAGCCATAGCTCAACGAAGTCGAACCAGTGGACGCAGAATGACATGCAGAAAACCCCCGGTAGAAGGCACTGATCACACATATAAGCCAAGCAGAAGTGCACACGACACGTGAGCGGAAACATGGGGGTGTTGTGGACTGGAATTCTGACTCACAAACGCGAGCGCGCGCGTAGCATGGTAACTAGCGTGTTGAACAATGAAGATTGTGCTTTATTGGACGACGTTTCGCTACAACAAGGCTAGTGCTAACTTTCTAACTGACGTTAATAAGTCAACTCAAGCCTAGAAAGTTGAAGGCGATGGTCTATTGCAAGGCTAAATAGACTAATACAGAAGAAGGCAACTATAAAAAATCTAATTTGTGACCTCTGATGGAAGCCTCAGCTGTAAGGAACTGGCGACCTGAATGGTGCGGGTTGCCAAGTGAGCACTAAACAGTGCAACCGATACAGTCCAACTTAATACAAGAGATGAACAGAAAACAGAATCGAAATATAAGGTAAACGGTGCACTTAAAAACAAGTTTGCCATTAGGCTGACATTAAATGGTGAGCGAACACACAGCCAGCTGTTCAATGAGTAGAGGGACGGCTTAGGGGTCAACAGAAATCGGGAACTGGCTATACTGACGATAAATATTGTCAGTGAACCTTCAGCAAATAGTTCCTTCACATCCCGTAAGAAGGGGTTGTCGACAAACATCATGACGGTGCCAGTACATAAACTGGATATAATTTACAGTCAGATGAGTTAACTTAGGCTGCATAACAGTTACACGTCTACAATGAGGCCATTATCTCGCTCAAACGAGATTTCTAATTAAACTGTATAGAATGGATCGTGAAACAAAAGAAATCTTTCCAGTAATATAAAACATTATGTAATTAAGTGCAAAATATGCAGAAGGCACAACTCAAAACAAGTAAATGGAAACGATGCGACCGGAAAACCATCTGAAAAGACCCTGGTAAATAATCGCAACCGACATACTCACACAAGGTGGCAAACAATGCTCAGTTACGGCAGACTATTTATCGAACCATCTGGAAGTTTATTGGCTAAATATTGCCGCCGGAAATATGATCGTCAGCAGACTGCGTGCTCAATTTGTTCGCTATAGCATGTTGGACCTACTTTTCTCTAATAATGAACCTTAGTTTACGTGAGTAGAGTTCAAAACGCTTGTAGATAAATGGGAATCCGTGTACAGAACAAGCGGACCGTACCATAGCCAATCAGATTGGAAGCCTGAACGTACATTTAAGACTGTTTGAAATCTGTTACAGAATGGTCAGTTATCACCGTAAAATGCGTACGGAATGTTTCTGGAGAGAACAAATGTGTCGTATTAAACCATTGGATACAATGCGACATAGTGCACGTTTGTGAGAATGATGAGGACAAAATTGCTGGTGGCATCTGAACCGGATGCGAGGATATATTGGACGAGTCAAATTTTCATGAGATCCCACAACGACTTACAACACAACGAACAATGTACTACGAACATGGAGCTATGAAACTTATAAGCACTGAGTCAGCAAAAGGAGTGTAGGTCCAATGTATACCTGTGAACCCGAGACAGTGGACACAGTGTGACGATCAAGCATCGTGGGCGTAGGTCATTCAAGATGGATGTGGACGACCTAGTGAGAAAAAGAAATCGTGCGCACCTAAGAGAGAAGACTCCGCTGAAAGAAAAGACCTTCAAAGCGAACCATGTGGAACCATCAAGGACAAGAAGTGATCAAGCCTATCGAAAAATTGGACGGGAACAATTTCCCGGTTGAAGAAAGTCCAACCAATTAGATTCCACGCACAAGCCGCTGTAATGTTGGTACGGTGGCGCCAATCAATCAAAAACAGCAATCAGGTGCCACGTGAGAATTAGTGATTATAACAGGCTGTTTGAACACGTGTCACATTTAAACAAGCGGGATGCTTAAGTCGAGATCGTGAAACACAGCACAGGACAAAGCACAATATGGAGTATCAGGACAAACGCTGGACTGGTCAATACTTCAGAGTTCAACAAATCTACAAACCGAGGTGATACAGAAACATTAGAACTCCAGTGAATCAGTATCAAGTTAACAATCAGTCACAACTGACTACAACAAAATCAGCAGTTGCCATAAGCAAGAAAGAAACTTGAAACTTGTATCTATAATATTTATTGAAGCTCACCTTCAAATCGATATTCCACGAGCGGTTTATTCTTTGTTTAGACTCATCAACTTGAACTTGTCTGAATAGGGTACCAAGTCCTCAACCGAACCCAAGCAATTGTCCGCTGGGCCATCAGTTTTATGAACCCTGTTTCACTCATACAGCATTAAATTATGTTCACCCACTAGCCGGTGTTGTACTGATAACAATTTGGCCCTTGTTTGAATAGGAAAGATGTGGAATATGAGGTTCAAACTAATAAATCGTCACGAGCGAAAATGGTTAAGCGTTCACTTATGATAATTCGGCCGTGACTAATGTCAGGTTAGTGGCGCAGTGGTAAACACAACTGCCTCATGAATAGCGTGGCCGGAGTTCTAGTCCCGGCAGTGGCG
>LUCH01000158.1:199814-220805 GCA_013368495.1 Paragonimus heterotremus
ACTGGAAAGTCTGTGGGAATGCGACAGCTGCGATCAACTGTGGGTGATGTTCAACCTGAAATAATAACGCCGTGTTACAAGTCAAAACTCCCATCCACTGAGCCATCAGTCCTAGGAGAACAGACTATAGTGGTGGAGCTTTATACAATATATATATATATTATATAGCTTGTCACCATTAGTATTTCTGACACGCAAATTGTATAATACTCCTGCGCATAAACTGAGAAAACATTGTGTCGTAGAACACAAACTGTAGAAAACATTTTTTCAAAAAAGAACCTCATCAGGTTGTTACAGTTATAATGGAAAATAAAATCAAAAAACGGTTGCATGCGAAACTTGGTAATGGCCCCAAATTCACACCATCTCAGTTTTGTGTTTGTGGACGCTGATTGAGTGTCAACTGCCTACGTATCGATCGCGTGAGTCAGTTAATAACCAAGTCAATTGAAGCGATTGAACAAAGTTTTTCTGTCCATATAAGGTTGGATTACGTAATAGTCATACCTAGATAAGTCTATTTCAAACCAGTAAACTTATCATTAGTTCGCTATGCATTTTCTTATGTTTTTCAGGACAAATGACGTCAGTGATTTCCTGCATTCTTTGTTTGCAGTAAAACATTATGAAAATCGTTCACTCACCAACACAACCGAAGTGTATTATGCAAATGAATTAATAGGAGTTAAATAAAAAGCAACTTTTGGTAGAAATCTTACTATAAACTGCAGTAGATATGTGTCTAATGTGTCCCAATGACACAATACTGACCAGTCAAGGAATCGTTCTATTTGTAATCCATAACACAAGGTACTGTCTTGCCGAATGAAAACATGCTTTGTCTGATTTTATTTTATAGTTCTCTTCATATTTTATCAAGTATCAGAATTAAATCGTCAACTTTCTCCCTGCTATTGCTTGTGAAGCGTATAAGTCAATTAGTGCTGAATGTTGGAGCAATCCACAGTGTCCTCAATAGTGTGTATGTGTTTCCATCCTTTGTAAAAAAAAGTGGCACCTATCACTGACACTTTCACAGCTGGGTACAATCAAAGCTTAATACGGACTAACACACCTACATTCGGATAGAATCGATAACAAACTATGACCTTTAGGATGGAATTTATACTACTGATAATTGGCTCGGCATATTTTCAATTATTAAGTGGAGACGCATTGATGAAAAATCCGAATTTTGACTGGATTCAAACCAAAAACAGAAACGCTGTGTTCAGACTTGGCAAGTGTTCTACCAGGTGAGCTATGAACCTACGCTGATGCCTTACAAATTAGGTTCAGATGTGAAATTTCTGAGCCCCTAGCGTGGCCTCGTAGTTCAGTTGGTAGATCGCTCGCCGCGTTTGGACATGATGTTTTTGTCGCTGGTTCGAATTCAGATGAAGCTGGCAGTTAACTATATTAACGCAGTCTACGACCTTATTTACAAGAATACAAACTCTTCAGTGAGGACGACCGTAATGAAGATCAGACTATTTGTACAGTCATGTGACGATGATGAACATTTTACAATTCATTCAAAAAACTTGATTTCATTCTCGTGCTTTGTTTCTGTAAGGTTCACATAAAGAAAACTCACCCTTATTCATCTGTAAAATAGTGTCTTTATTGCTTGCCGTCAATTATCATGCAACCGGGTAGTGACATTACTCTTTTCGATGTGGTTTTATGTTTCTGTTTTGGCACGATATCTTAATTTCCTGTTGAATTTTCTGTTTACTTAAGATAAACTGACAAACAGATAACATTTTTGTTAGTCTCGTGGTCAGGGAGCATGAAAACGATGTTTTTTTTGTCAAAACTTAGGAAAAAACGAACAAGTCAAAAGTTGATTAGTTTGTTCGTTAAGTTTTGCTGCTCTGTTTCTTAAACAATAGTTTTGTAAAATTTTCACACAGTCTTTTAGGTTAAAACGTTGGTTAGTTTGTGAATTGACCCAAGATGATGGCACTTTCAGATAAACTACAAAAATATGATATTTTTAATTCTGAAAGTATTACCAAATTCTGTAGTATGGTTTACCCACTCTGTGGTAAAGGTAATGTAATTTTGATTCTCAAATTATGATCAAGTAGAACATAGTACACTCCACTAAAGGAAAACACTTTCCAGAAAAACCATAAGCCTGCCATCAAAGAAGGTGTTTCTTCTTCTCGGAAATCTGATCGATGCGATTGTGTCGCAGTTTTTAAGACAATGGTAACTTCTCAAAAGTGTCAAACTTGTACTACGCACCTGACCAATACTGCGTCTTACCATGACTGTCATCCGACTAGACATATGCTGTCACTCTACCATTCAAGTATACTTACATATAGATATATGTATATATGTAGCGTGAAAAAAAGTCACATGACATGATAAATGTGGTATAATATTTGGGAATAAAAATGAAAGGCGGCTAGTTATGCAATAAAGAAAAAGAATGTAACGAAAGAAAGCTATTTCATAGATGAACATACAGATTTACAAAACGACCGTCACTGACTTTGGCTCTTCGTCACGTCAGACAACGTCCTCAGACAAACCTGTCCACTACTCCTTGGATCCCGACTAGGAAACTGGGAACAAGGTAGTAAAGCAATCTCCATTGTCAGTGTCTTTGTACGCAGAACTCAGATCGAACGATAACGACCAGACTGCCACTTTCATCTTAACACATCATTGGCAAACAAAGCGCGACTTGATAAGGAGTGTGTTGTTATTCGTAAGATACATCCAAGCTAACAAAGCTTCACACCGAGCTCATCATGCTCAAACACGGATGAAGCTTGTCCGTCCTGAATGCTCGTCAACAAAATGTATCACCGTTGACACAGTGTCTGACCAAACCCACTAATGCTTGAGAGGCACCGATGGCATTGTATGAACATGCTCCGCAAGGACAAACCAGATTTTGCAGTCTTATATTAAGACCGCTTTCATAGTGGCATTTTACTTTTGGTCTTTCACCCAGAAAAACAGATTATACCATTGCAACAGTCGACGTAAATTAGCAAATGCCCTCTAAGCACTGGCTATACGATTTGTAAATTCATCGAATCACAAGATACATGAACCTGTCTACTGTCTTCAACTTGCTGGCCATCAAAGGTGGGAGCAGCGGCACGGTCTTGCCAATCCGAAGAATACATTGTGTTTGGAAAGCGCAAATGCCCTACTAAACTGTGCAACTAAACTTACCAGCCCGTCTAAGATGTTCCGGGCCCCAGATAAACCCACACAGAGCGATGTCGTCTGCATGTTCTGTTACTCAACGTGAAAGGCCGGAATCCGGCTCCACACCATCATGTTTGTCGTCTGCCAGGTTGTACTCTAGTATCTCTTCTACTGCAAATTCTGACAGAAAGAGATAAAGTGAACGATCAATCCGAACCCCGTTTGGAATTTTGCAGGCTGGCGATAGTGTGTCATAGGTACCGGTCTGAATTTGAGTCTGACAGTAAAAGGCAGTTTATTATGACGATTATATAAAAATCAAACACTGCTGAAAACACAACTTGAGGTAAACAGTGCTCAAACCTATCATGTTGTTCAGACTGAAAATCGGAGAAAATCATTAATCGACTTCACACCAACAAACATCTCCTGTCGCGCAACAGTGCGTTTACTTACCGGCTTGAATTCTAGCTGATGGTTCGTATCTATCTAACAGTGAAATAACGAATACTCAAACTCGGAGCTCTCAACCAGCATGGTCATTTGATAACGACCACTTTACGCGTGTATAAGGTGAAATTTCCAACGACAACTTAGCAGAAACGACCGTACTATGGTGAACGGTATTCACTTAACCTTCATTTGAGATAAGTTGAATTGTAACGGCGCCAGTTGAGTCAGTTGACCCGCGTGCTCAGATTTCAAAACAAAATCTTTAACAACATTTGTAGAAGACCATACATGAACAGCATCACTCGGGTAACCAAACCTTTGTTCCATGATTGTTTGGTTTGGCCTGTTTCCGAGACCTACACTACTACTAACTGTGTCTTACGCTATGCCAAAATTAAATGTACATAACGCATAAGTTTGCTAGTAGGATTTGTGAGAATTACTTGCCAAGAGATATATGTAATTTTGTCATCCGTCATCAGATTCATACTTGGTTCGACACGGTTGTTCACTTAAAGCCCGGCGAATTTCTCCTTATGTGGTTCTAAGTGTTCTTCTAATGCAAGGTCATTTTTTAAAATGAAGGTTCTCACTTTGTAATCGTTTCTGTGGCACGAAATTGTTGTTTTTCGTGGAAGCAATGTTTTTGTAGAAACCTATAGGATCGTGTAACAAAATTACATAAGTACATATATGAACTTGATAATCAACCGTTGAGGTCGTTTCGGTTCATCTTCTCGAGATAGCACTGGATTTTCCATGCTGCTGGTTATATGACATGCTTTACGTCACATTACAATATTTTTATGGTTTTACTGATCGTAACCGTTACAATCCGGCAACGTGAAATAGTTTGTGCCAATCGAGTGAAGTTAGCAGTCTACCTCACGTAATTGGTCAACAAAAATTTCATGGACTTGAAGAAAAATAAATCATTGAAATTGAGCAATATAAATAAAAATCAATACAATGAGAAATCCTGGTTAACATCATTTGAAAAGGCATGTTGGTACTCTTTTCTTGGTTAATTCAAGAACAGAAAGATTGGACTTGTGCACAATCCGAGCTAAGTAGTGAGTAGTGGAAGAAGTATAGAACGGTGTCCTGGTCCTACCGTAATCTACTGGACGGTGTAGAAGGGGGATGTGATAATTCAAAAATCATTTTAGATTTAAAGTGAAAGTCACTCATAATTGATCATAGCTTTTTCAATCAGATAGATTTTCCAAATGGTCTCTTTTGAAAGGAAGCATTAGACTCGAGTTTTGCTCTACACAAAATCAGGGATATTACGTGAATTTCGTGAAGAGCCTAAATGAAATCAAATGGGCAGTCACCATCTAGGTGTGGGGCAATTATACTGTTAAATAGATTTGATGAAACCGATCAACAGTCATGCTTGATTATGTCCTTTGATCCATTTTGATGAATAACTGCTGGTGCGACCTATATGTTCTTTTAAATAACAGCAAGAGAAAGAATTCACAAACATGAACTGTTGTAGGAACGGAATACTCGTCATTCAGGATCAGTCTTACTAGGAAACTGCTATGAACTAATTATGTACGGTTCCCGCTGTGATTGTGCGTTTGTAGGTGGTATGCGTGTTATGGGAAATGACGGTAATTATAGCTTAAGTTACAAAACGATCAACCTCGCCAGTTCCTCCTAACGTGATGGGTGACCAAATCAGAGATAAAATTATTCTAGCACTCCTTGGGATATCTGGTTGGGGCGGTAAGATATGTCCCAAAGCTCACAACAAATGGAATGTGGACGAGCCATCACTCAATGGAGTCGGACCAACGGATGAGAAATAACAGTCAAGATGCTCATGATAGAAGGCATCAGGCACACACACAAACCAGACAGAAGTCCCTACGACGTGTGAATGAAAACCGCCATTGCGTTGTGGACTGGGATTCCGGTTCATAAACGTGCGCGCGTGATTTGGGAATTTGCGCGTTGGATAATAAAGATCGTGTTTTACTGAACGATTTTTCACTACAATAGCACATTAGCGGCTATCTTTAGTTCCTGGCCTAATGTGTCTGAAAAGCACATTCGGATTTTCCCACTAATCATCCAACCAATGAAAATTGGCTAGCAAACATAAATCTGCATAACCATACGGATATCGTAATGACCTGTGGAAGACAATGTTTTTCCGTCATCCAATTTCAATATTCACTACGTTATGGATAACGCCCCATCGTTTAACGTAGTTACGATGTTGTTTCCAGCAACGCTTAATGTAAGTACAGTATTGTCCTACCTGCATCTCACAGAATTGTCCTTCATTTGCCTCCCAAGTGCTCCCGTGAACCAAAAGCACTACAGTAGTTAGTTAAATCCAGGTTACTGCGCAGAAAACAATTGTTTGTCGTTTCCAGATGCTGTCTGTCTGTTCTGGTTGCCTTACACTTGGGGATCAGTTCTTATGAAACGATTCATTCATGTTTGATAGACATCCTCAGGATTTTCCAATCTATCTTCTACGTTCACTAATCAAGTATTTTGAGAGTATATCATATTACACTGTAACAGCCTACGAGACCATACGTCTTTGAAGTAACTATTGCATAAATACTCATGTCGAATAGTTTGTGATGACAATAACACAAGTTTTAGTGTTCATTATAAGTAATACTCAGTTAAGCAGATAAATAGCACAGTTTGTATGAAGACAACGGTAAACTCGAAATATTTTCTGTCACAGGTCATTGGAAGTACTCATTCCTCTCCCAACCGATAACTAATCTCCGGCCCAAGTGTTTTCAGACAACTATTTTAACCGCTCACCCGCCGACGTTATTCAAAAATTTTTTCACCATAATATAACCATTCTTCATAGATTTGAAATCTCTCGTCATCACATTTCAGCTAAGGGTTGCAGATGTTTCGTATGTCTTCGAGGTTGTAAGCCAGTGACAGTCGGCTTATAGTTTAGCGTCAATGCCATCACACTGGAGTCTCCTAAAAAACTTTTTTGTCACTTACATCGAGCTTAGTCTATGATCTTGTATCCCGATACAACCAACTTGGATCTCTGGGCCACTGTAGCATGTTTATCACCGAAAGCTGAACACTCAAACATATTTTCACATACCTGTCGACATACCACACAGGCGCAGTGTTTGAGTTCGGTGTATCTATCTAGATTAGTTAGCCTACCAGGCCAAGCTAACATATTGTGCGTTTGCTCCTAATTCATACAAATCTGCCCAATTCCCAACGTTAGCCAAAAATGATAAGAAAATGTTGAAAATCGACGGTCACAACCGAGAATGGGACGAAATAGCTAAAACACAGTATCCTTAGAGGAAGCAAAGAACAGGAGTTAGCAGATTTAGTCGATTCGCCGTAACTGAAACTACAGTCTCAAGCTTCTATGAGCTATATCCGGTTTATACTTGGAAAGTGATACACAAATTATCTGACAGATCAAAATTATCTTCTTCATGATCTAGACTGTTCAATTGGGCAAATGTTGTCGGTTGAGTCAAGTCGAACAAATACATTGCACGTCCTACAAGGTGACTATGCATCGGTTGTATATTCACGTCCTCATGAAACAAAATACCAATGTCAGAATGATTATCAGTATAGTTCCGCAGTCAGTACCCTTGAAATTATCATGATTTCGGGCTTTTGGTGTGGGTTCGCAGCTCAGCTGGTACAGCGTTTGCCGCATTTGGACACGATGCTTCTGTTACTGGTTCGAATCCAGCCGAAGCCCTGACTTTTCCCAATTAAGTCTCATCTAGAATTATTAGAACTTCGTACAAGAGCAAAAACTCTAAACATTGTTGGAGATGTAGGTATACCTCTGGAAAGAGCGGAATAGAACAATAGTTTGCAAAGAAAACTACCTGGACTCGCTCATGAAAAACCAAAAACTTCCATTGGGATTAAATTGAGAAACACTACTGCTGACAGAAGAGTGCTTCATAAATCTAGTCAGAAAGAATTTGGACCTTGGTTTAAAAACTGGCGTAAATTACTTAGACAGCAAACGTACTTACTTAACGGAGGGTGAAACTATACGTAGTGTAAAACAGTTTAGCTACAAAACTTGGACCGAGTCATTCTTAGTTTACTAAACCTATCGTAAACTTTCAGATATCGTGTAAAAGTGTGGTCTTAGGCAACACCCCAATATTTAACAGATGAGGACCCACGAATGGCTTTGTTTGTGGTTCGGGCACATTCATCAAAAAGCAATTGATATTTTCAAAAAATATTCTAAACAATAGCTGACAAATTGAAAGTCCGGTTACTTAAGTACAAAGCCTTTGCGCAGTCAAAAATGTTTTTAACCGTTCCCTTAGGAGGTGAATATCTGAAGTTGCGTTTTGTTCTTATCATAGCTTATCATGCGTTCATATGTTTATCAGGATAGTGAATTAAACTCATTCCTTATCTTTGTGAAACATGCCTGATGATTTGCACTGCTGATTGACAAAGTGTTCGTGGGAATTGGTAGACAAAATTTGATTGGTACGGTCGATCTGGAATTGAATAACGACTGCGTGACGCACCTACACATTCTAATTTCGTACAGTAGGCAACGAGCTAACCAGGTTTGTACTCCCACTTTTAATAAAGCGACAGGAAGAATTGGATTATGGATCACGTTGGACATCGTTCAAATATTTGCAACTTCATTCGTCTGGGTTGACAGTAGTATAGACAGGCAAACGAACTCAATGCAGATCGGCGGTCAGAAGCCTTGATTCACTGTGTTCGTGAATAGAGGCCGCTAGTTCGCAGGCAATGTATACTTTATTTCATTTTGCTGTGTAATCTTCCCGCTAGCGTTCATTCAATCTGACCTGAATGAACTGCTTTTTCTTCATATCTTCATAGTACTTTGGATATACATAGGACTCTGAAACATTATTCATATGCCTGAAAATCGTTAAATAAACCGATTCTCGACGGCATGTCAGGAAACATTTTATTTTTCCGTGGTGTAACTGGTGATGAGTAGTAGAGGATTCCAGTTCTTTCATGTAGGTTAGAGATCACTTACAACTGACCACAACTGTCATAGTCTCACAGACTTCCCATTCGGCCCCTTTCGAAAAAATGCATTAGACTCCAGTATCGCTCTTGTTAGAGCCCGTCAATGTCGCAGATCCTGTCCATGGTCGGGACAAGAACTCCGGTTATAAGCTCTAGTGAGAGAAAAACTCGAGTCTAGTGCTTGTTGTTTTCGAAAGTGGGCGACTGGAAAGTCTACGGGAATGTGACAGTTGCGATCAATTATGGGTGATATTCATGTAGACCAAACATCACCCACAACTTATCATAGCTGTCGCACTCCTATAAAACTTTCAGCCAGTCTTTTTGAAAAGAAGCATTACACTCGAGTTTCACTCTCAACAAACCTCGCGGTCGACTGGAAAGTCTATGAGTGTGCGACAGTTGAGATCAACTGTGAGTGATCTTCAATCTATGAGGTTTCAATACCGTAGGTTCAAAACTCATTTAAGCATACGCACTGTGCGTTAAACTATGAGTACTGAAAGCTACATCGAGCGATTCCCTTCTGTGAGCAACCGTCTTCTAAACCTAAAGCTTTTCTGGGAACCACGAGGTATCTGTTACGTCGTCTTGATCAATAAGTAGTGCCCCCATAACCCCTAGGGCGACCACCTGTTTGACATTCACAACATTTGCATCGCGATAACATCAGTCACTGTTATCTAACAACAAGATTCTGTTCACCGGAATGAACGACTAATCGTGTCTGTCAGATGAGTAACATCCTTATTTACGGGATGCACAAACGACATCGACCACAAAAGATTGTCTTTGGGTCTATGAGTAAATGTTTTGTGAGCAGTTTGTAAAAAAGGTAGCTAGTCTTCAGCTACCCAATTTTGAGCGACGAATGTCGGCTGTCATAAACCCATAATATCTCAAACTGGGATTTACGCAAAAAGCGGTACGCTTCGCTCAAGAGAAAACTGACGTGATTCGTTCTAGCACGCGAGATGTGTCAATAAGATTAGTATTAAATGGTATGGAACTGATTAATCGGAAATTCAAATCAAAATTTCACTCAATCAAGCACTTGGTGATCAATGGGGTTCAGATGTCTAATGAGTAGAAGTGACTCAAAAACCAAACAGATGAGAACTCGAATAAGGGGCTACATGACTGGGTTATGAATACTAGAACTAAATTTGTGCCAATTTTCGCTCCACAGCTCCAACATAAGGCCATCGATATGTTAGACGCTCAGATGTTTTAAGTTATCAGGAAGCGTTTAACATTTATTCACAAAAATTCTGTTAGCTCACTTGCACCCTCTGGAGTAGGCACAGAGGAGTCGAACAAATTTCGTGAATGACTGGCCGACTCGCTTGAAAACACAAAATGAAAGGACACTGGATGAATGACGTTCCAAATAGGTGAATCTGGGTCATTTGTTTACAGGCTTCGGAAATAATGTCGCAATGTGAAAAGGAAAAGGTTCTGCGGTGGAAGAATCTTGATGCTCCTAGCAGTTATTATAAATGGTGAATATTTGATGTCGTGAGAAAGCAAAACCAAGAAGTCGGGGTGTTGAAAACTAAGGTTCCATTAACTTTGTGAGGGAGTCCAACACGCAGGTAATGAAGACCACATCCTCTTCTTGACTGAAAATACGGATTAACATGGTGATTGTTCCGGATTGAAAGGCAGATTTCGTTTGACAGATTTTTCATAAACACAGAAATCCATCCTGGCTATCAAAACATGTCTTCTCCATATAAAACACTTTTACTCGGTTATCGGACTCAGAAGACATCTGTACATTTACGCCGATATGTAGAAAACGTTACATCTCAGATGGACCAGATCACACCAGACAATAAGAATGGTCAGCAAGTAAATGTTCCAAACTTCACCGTTTGCATCACTACTCACCATGCATTTGTGACACAAGTTGGCAACTGGTGATCCTGTGTGATGGAATTTTGGTCAGTGATCAGGACGTGTTTCAAACACACAGGATTCCAGGCAAAACGGAATGAAGTCGTCCATTTGAGTCCCGCTGATAATGAAACCGGCTCATGCATGGATTCTTATATGTTGTTTAAATGTTCATGCTTGGATTTGGAAAAGTATACACATTTTTGTAAGTATTCAAACTTCCGTTCATAGTCAACTATTCCACCTAACGCTGCGCAATGAAACAGTGACGATAAAGAACAGGCAGACGAAACAGCGGAGAGGATGTAGGCGAAAAACCAGACGAATGATTCAAATAAATCACTTTAAATGTTGCACAAATTTGCTCGCACAGTTCTGGGGAACCTTCGTAGTTCTCCCTCTGAAAATGACATGCTTTAAGACGAACCCGCAGAGGAATTCACTTGACTGAAAGAAAAAACGGCAGTCACCTCATGAATATGTATTAGAAGATATCCATTTGCGAAAAATCTGGACTTCGGCTGAATTCGAAACAGCGACAGGAACATCACGCCCTAACGCTGCAAGCGTTCTACCAGCTGAGCTACAAAACCGCACCGGAAGCTCAGAATTCTCACATTTGGACCTAGTTACCCACCCAGCAAACTGTGTCATACGGAATCCACAAAATAATCCAGTCAACTGAATGCCCAAGCAAGATTTCTCGATCAGTTCATGCTGGAATCCACCAACGCCACCGATGAGCATTGACATTGAATTACTGATAAGTAGATAGATCGCATCATCGTGCATACATGTTCAATCATAGTCGTTTGTGACGAACGTTCCCACTGCTCCATTAGTTCGACAGATGGTTAAATACCGTTTTGTTAATTATTGTCAACTTTACGACTACGATAATTTTACAGTTAGGTTGAAGTCTTCTACGTATCTGGTGATAAGCCCAACTAGTTACTGGTTAATCAAACATTTTACTGGAACATTTTCTTATCCGATAAAAGCTTACATGTTTGAATAAGCATTCTGGTCCGTTCACTCCGAAAATCTGAGCTAGACACGACTTTTGCTCTTGTTAGAGCCAATGAATGTTCACATGTTGATTCGGTTTATTCGAACACAACCGTGGCTCTCGTTATTATAAAACAAACATACTTAACTTATCTGGTTTACATTTGCAACTACTGTAGAGTCTATCGAAGATCCGAGTTTTCTTTTAACTTTTTGAGCTGATTCTATCTTATATTCTATCAATGGAGTGAAAAGGGTTCATTTTATAAAGTTCATTTTAAACAACTTTCTTCTCGAATCAACAGAACTGAATATACTGACTATGTGTCCATTGAACCGTATGGGTTACGCCCAATCTCTGAAGTGAACAACACTGTGATTAAACATGTACGTATCGTCCAGGTCATTGCACAAAAAGTTTAAGACTAAAGAGGGTTCAGTGTGACAATTTGATGCTGTCCGTGTGACATAAAAGCGAATATCTTCATCAACTCTAATTCTAACCAACAATTCGTGTTCTTTACGTGCCATTTGTCTTGTTTCGGACAAACATTTCCTGTCGCATTTTTGTCATCAAGGTGTGGCTTGTTTGTATGGCTAGCTGAACAAAACAGTTTGAACATAAAAAGTGGTAGATGAAAGCATTCCACATGGTCTTATCTTTCTAAAATTTGCAAAGTCATGAATCGTTTTATGTATGAGTGAATTGTGAAACAGATAGTCAGTTAATATTTTGGAAAAGTTTATTAAATCCAAGGTCATGGTCAAGTTCACACACAGATGTTGTTGTGCACATAATGTCGGTTTGAGTCGAATTATTGCGAAAACTGGTAAATCACAAGAATATTAAGTTAAAAGGACGTACTGGAATTCTGAACGCAGTAGCTGAGTCGTAATCCGCAGCGCAGGTCAGGAATTGCCTGCATCTATTATGGCAAGTAGCCTTGCATTTTTGTCAGTTGAAAGACATTTAGATGTGCCCAGGTTGTTTTCTATATGGTTTCCCCTAAACCGATAAACTTGACAAGAGTTAACAACGAGAGCATGATCTTTTTTAATTGAAACAGCACTGCGATTATACGAAGTTTGACCGCATTTCAAAATAAGTTTACTCAAGTCTGGTGATATTTTTGTTTGTTAAATATTGTATCCGCGTTTAAAAATCAGTCCAGTGTGGATCACCTACTTTTGTATATTGACAGCCCGTTGTTATAGCTGCTTCGGTTCACTAACCTTTAGACTAAAAGACAGGTGTAACCAAGTCTACTTCTCTCACGTGACCATCCCTGGTGCATATTTATCTTCCACATGTGCGAAAGTTTGTCATTATGAAGCTACTGGGGTTCAAGTAGTGAACGGATCAGGTACACACGTCTTTCGAAACAGCCATATTTTCAGCGACTTTCTAACTCCAGAATCACATCAGATTAAGATGACAACTATTTACGGTTCGCAATAAGTTATCTAATATCAAGTTAAACCGACTGTATGGTCAACATGGCTCTTGCAGTATAGGCTTGCAAGGTTTGTCACTCAACTCTTGCTAGACTCTAATCCAAATTGTTAGCAAAAGTGCGACCTATTTGATTCTCCATGAGTCCTCTACCTAATTAGTGGTAGACTAGACGCAGGAAATGGTGCTTGATGTTTAGCCTTATCTATCCGGTTTCCCAAGATTCAATTATGTTCCGGGTTTATTACCGTGTCATGTGTACTTGTATAAAAAACGTACGCATACATTGACCAGCAGTCCATGTCTAATTTGCCTGCCGACCAAGCGCTACCGAGCAGGATGAATGAATGTATGCCTACCGATCATAAAATTTCCAGTAAGAACATGGCTGGATCAGCCGGTCAAGATGACCGAAACACACGTAACAAGGTCCTGAGACGAAGAGGTGAGAGTGATTGTGGAGTTCCGATGTTTACGCGTTCTTCTTTTGGGTCTGGCACCGCGGCTGTTCGTAACAACATGAGACGGTAAACGATGAGGTCATCAACCTCAGGGGAATTTGCAGCAAGTCTTCTTACTTCCTCAGTCTGAAACGCATAATAATAATCGCTGAGCTGATAAACGGTGAAAATGAACACCACAATAAACGTGTATTAAAAATCAGTTGGGTGGAAGCTGAATATGGTTTGTTTAATTTTTAAGTCGCCACTCTGTCAGGAGGTGTGTGCTGACCAGTGGAAAACTGAGTTTAGGGAACTGTTGACTAACAAACGTCGTTATTTGATGAGACGAGAAATCATGCACAATGGATCAATATCAAAACGGATGGAGTGAATAGCATTACTTAACTTACCACAAACTAGTAAAGATTATCTGTTATAAGGCATATCTTGCAAATGTCCCAGTGCCCACGGCATTCGCTGTGAGTCCCTTCCACTTAACTCTTCCTGTTTGATGAAAGAATAAGCGACGCATGTTGAGATGCCACCCGACTTATCTACTAACTGCAGTTGCTTTTGCAGCCCTGCTTTTCCTGTGAAATTTAGTAGAGTAAACTTAGTGGGTGAGACTGAACGTTTCGGCTGGGTCACTTCTCAAGGAAAGTATGTTCGCCAAGTAAAGTTTTGATTATAATAGCCATTCATGACATGGTAAGTGCTCCGATCTTTTAACTACATGAGATGCTCAACACTAAACTTTCTTAATGATGGTTTTGCGTTTGCGCACCTATGGATCCTAGGCCTGTACATAATAATCTATGTGGAACCGAACCAATGCACGGTGGATCGAAGTCAACATCTCGACACGTTTATTTTTGTACCGGGGTTCCGCTAAAATAGGGTTCTGTGTGAGTGAATGGCTGTCTGTAGTATCTGACAGGAGGGTTCAAGGTAACCTGTAATGACAATAGCCGAATCTATCACCTCTCAGGGTGTTAAAGGCGGTGCTGACTGGTCGATGTTTTTTTAAACGATAAATCTAGTCAGCGGACTGCATCACTGTTTAATTGGTCGTCCACAGATGAACATCCCAAACGCTAACATTGGCAACTTTTGGCAGACAATCCTCATTCCTCATCTCTCGAGAGACTTCACAGTCTATTAGGTCTGAGTTAAATCGTTTGACAGTTTCAAAAACTGTCGCGAGACCTGTCGAGTTATGAGAAGACTATATGGACGCCAAGCGACCTGTTGTTATTGTTGAAGGGCTTAATCGCATTTTCAGAAGAACAGTCAGTTAACTTCTCTCATTTTCCATAAGGTTCTTGCTTCCGGTGATTCGTCCGTCACCATATGGGAAGCTTAGGTGTGTACGGAGAACTTGATGGGTTGGCATGCAACCTAGCAAATGGACCGAACAGTTTACCGTCGAACCTTTTCGGGGAACGTGTGAGGGCTCTCGTCAACACTCTAACGATTATTTCAAAAGCATTGAACTCCACAGAACCGATTAGCAGCGTACGGCAAACCATTCCTTTTAGAGAATAAACATCCGAATTTCATCCTACTTAACGCATTGTTTGGAATACTAGATCTCGTTTGCGTGGAAGATCTAGTGAACTTCACAGACTCTAAACAATCCATCTATCATTCCTCCTTTCCAGCCTTCGTTGCTCTTGTCTGTTTGCTTCACTCTTTTCTTTTTCGCATTGTGGAACATTCACAGCCATCGATGTGTTTTTTAGACAAAACCGTAATAATAGGTTTGGCAAAATCTGAAGACACTGCTTCAAATGCAGTGAATATTCAATCGTCAGTTGTGAGCGAGTATCTGGCCAAGTGTAGGCAACTTGGAGAATTTGGTTGGCATGTCTCATTACAACCTACCACTGATGTCTTCGAGAGTGCGATCTTGTCAAATTTTTTGTTCTCACTTTACACCAAATAGTTGTCAATTACCGATTACAAATATGATCAGACACGCTTTTTCATGTATTAGACGACAAAAACAAACATTTTACTTCGGCTGTCCTACTGAACTGTCTGTTCCAACAGTCAGCTTGATCGCAGTCTCACAGCTTGTATCTATACACATTAAAATGTGTCGATATTTTCGTCCGGCTTATTAAATAAAGTTAACTTTATACTGACTGTCCAACTATTTAAGCAGACCAGAGGATTAGTAAAAAAAAACATGTTACATGTTCTCCATGTGTTAACATAATTTTCCGGTGATAAACACATCTCTCCACTCCCGGTCGTTTAGTTAGTCAATGCATGTCCACGAAGATCCAGGTAAAACACGCTTTTAACTTTTGGATTAAGTGTGAAACGAAATCAATAGTTTTTTTCAAGTGAAACGAATTATCATTATCATTGTCATTATCATCCCTTTCGTCTTCTTCCTCCTCCTCATCATCATTCTCTTCATCCTCATCATCATCATCCTCTTCATCCTCCAACTCATCATCAGCACAGACAGCAGTACATCCGTAGTTCTCACTGATGCTTAACTGCCACACAACCATGAAAAAAATATAAACCCTACACAAAAATAAAAGAGAAAAAAATGAAAGGGACGGGAAGGGACCCAACTGCTAAAAATAAATTCGTCTCTATCCAATCATTCAACATCAAGGTGCCTACACTTTGCAAACAAACAGCTGAGTTATAGATGAAAGTGTCATCAGCATGACAGATTCCTCAAGACTTTCAGTGCCCCGAATAATTACTCGCAATTACTTCAAATTATCTGCGTGAGTTTATGGTGATTGTCATTAACGTGTTACCCAGGCCCATTGTTTTAACTGTCTCACATATGTTGAAGTTGTGAATGTACACAAACAGTAGAATTCACCTTGTGGGGTGCATAAACCGTATTATTTAACTGACAAGAGTGAAACATAGCTGTGGTATGCCAACACTATGGACGGGGCTGAAAAATGAACTACCGAATTATTGAGGTTGTGTCTCTTTCACGCTCCTTTTCCAAGAGCTTGCGATTAACGGCCGCCCGAACCTTCTCTGAGCCATCCGATCTTCCCATTGGCGCATTAACAGTTTTGTCCTTCATCGTTTAGTACATGCTGATTGTTTTACTAATAAGTAGTTCGGCCGATTTACGATTTTAGACGAAACTCAATTGTGAACAATCAGGACTTCGGCTGGACTAGAACCGGCGACAGAAACAGCGTGTCCAAAAGCGGCAAGCGCTCTACCAGTTGAGCTACGAAGCCACACCAGAAATCTTGATGGGGCAGTCGATTTTCCTGATGACTTAGTAGATTCCATATGAGACAACTAAATGAATAGGCAACGGAGTCCAAATGTGAAATTTCCGAGCTCTTAGTGTGGCTTCATAGCTCAGCTTGTATAGCAGTTACCACATTTGGGCATGCTGTTTCTGATACTGTTTCGAACCTAGTCAAAGTTCAAATTTTTCACGAATGAGTCTCATTTAAAAGCACGCTGACTGGTCAGGGTTTCTATTCTAACTGTGCTGTATTGTGTATTCAGTTAAACGCAGCACATTAATCGTTGGAGGGTGGAAGAATTTCCAATATCTCATAGAGTGAACCTTGAAAATCATATTCGGGTTGATTCAGTCTCAGTGCAGATATCGCTGGACGTTTGGAATTCCGTTGCAGCTGTCAAGTGCACTAGTTTATTCATAGAACAGCAAACCTTAATCATGTATACGAGGAAGTATGTAGATGCGTTTTTCACAGGTAGACAAAAAAAATGACTAGATCTTTGTCAGAAAACCTTAAACGCTTTTCCTCGTGCGATGTGTCTACTTTTGACAGGCGGTACATAAAATGTGCCTAGTCCACATAAAACTCAGTTCACACAATAGCCCCATAAAATCCACTTGTCAGTAGGTCAGGGAGGTGTTAGTGTGATATATTTGCGCCTAGAAAAAAAAGACCGCCCCGAAAAACACTTGAATTTTTTCATGATCACAGGCAGGTTCACATTTCTCCATAGCTGATAAAATCACGCACCATATACAGATTGGCACTATTTTGAAAGTAACAGACGGCGAAGCAGAAATAAATGTTTGAACGGGAATGGGATGATTTTCCCCAGGTGCACTTGTAAGTGCATGAGTTTGGTATCCTGTGTGTCCAACTTTGTGTACACATCATTCAAAAGCCATTTTAGCTTGACGTTTAGAAACGAAGACGAAACATGCCGTTTCGAATCAGAAAGCTGCTCCAGAATAAGGTATGCACAGTCACTGAGCTTGAATTAATAAGCCAAAGCCCAACCATCTGCCTTCGTTCGAGTAAAACAGATTGCACGTCGTATCGAAACGAGAAATTACATTACTCTCATCACTTTGGTTCGGGATACATACAGGATATGTGTAAGAAAATGTAATCACACATAATTTCTTTAGTCCCTTCAACTTTAATACCCACATGTAGTATTTACTCAGTTCCCACCGTTGTAGTAAACAGAAGGGAAAATTGCAGAGATAAAATCCCAAGGGAGAAACTCATTCGCGAACCAAACAACACACTAGATTAACGCGGTGGAGAAGTAAGCTTGAGGTAACCATAATATCAGTTGTTTAGACTCGCAAATCTGTTGGAACTCACGCAATAATTATACTCACCGCTAGTCAAAGCGAGCAAATTTGTTGTCAGCTATTCTCACACCACAGCTTCAAAATTTTCATTCTCAAAACATCTGACTCAAAAACATCCAATCCTAAATAAAGATTCGCTCCTCTTCTTTGCTAACGGACAGCACTGCATGTCCCACATAGCATCGGTAGGAGCAATCAGTGTATTGTGTTCAGTGTGACAACCCATGACATATACCAACATCATTACAATGTAATTGTTACATATTTTTTCTTTGTCAAGGTCACCCCTTTGTAGGCTTTCAGTGGGATATTCTTGGTTTGACCAACTCATCCTCCTTTTTCTAGACGAGCAGCAATGCCCTAGTGTTGCTGTGGTCATCAGCCATCTGTTAATACCGTGTCTGTCTGTGACTGGTAAATACCGATCATTGTATGAGTAAAACAACGAATGGCTTGAACGTATAGTGTCCAAAAGTATGGAGTAGGCTATCCACTGGGGTACAGAAGCCATCAATCTCTGACACACTGACATTGATTAGTTACTTAATAATGCAACGAATCACCTCTGTTTGTTTGGTTGCGCATAACCCGAAGACGGATCCCCAAATTTCAAAACAAAACCGTGCTCAAATATTTCTACGTTACCATTAAGGAAAATGCATCAATAGTTGCAACAGGCAAACCTCAGTCGTTCAAGACGATAATCTCGCCTAACAAAACCGATGGTTTCCCAGTGGCACCAGCAAGGTCAAGATTGAACCGTCACGCACATAGGCCAGGCCAATAATAGCTAATCGCATCGTAGGGGATTAATGCGTAATTATTCCCATAAATCAAAAACGAGATGAATAAAATGCGCATGGGGACCAATTATCCAACTGGTGAGGGACTGCAGACAGTGGGAACGAATTTTTTCAGTTTCGAGGATCAAAAAATTTACAAATAATTTTAGTCATCCTTTCGTCAACATGTTACCAAAAAGATTTAATTTCTTGATTCAAAGTCCTTCACCAGATTATCACCTTCAAACATTGCCACTCATTGAGGCACATAGATTGAAGCTGTGCCTCTATCAAAAACCCATGAGAAGGTAAAATCTGCGCTATAGTTGGGCTAAACCACTTTGGTACTGGAACCAACGTTGCTTGTCTTGAAAAAGCTTCTTGAGACAGTCAAACTGACTACTTCGTGAACACCTCAAACAGTTAGTGGTATATCTTTGGTGGAAGAGGAAGGATTGGAGCTATCTCAGGTTGGTAGTGTTGTGACTGCCATTAAATATACCCTGAACTTTGGTGGTTATTTCACAAAAGTGGTTGACATCCTGTCAATAAAACGGGACTAATCACGAACAATGTCTTTATCACAATTTTTATCTGCACGTATTTCCAAGTCACTCTGCAACATTCAACCAAATAAATCACGTTCCAACAATTACGCTCCCATTGCGAAGGTTGAAATTTAGTGTTTGGCTATATTTCTTCCGTTTTAACTACGTTTTGTTCATACGGGAGCCAGAATCAAAGGCACATGCCTGTAAGCGGGTTTTCTCTCAGTTCAACACTGGTAAAAGAGTACAACACAGTGCTATTTGAACGATAATTGTGATTGCATACATACATGTGACTGAAGAACTTGATCACACTCATAGACAGAAACACATCAACAATCGTTATTGTCAGTGTACACTTGCCAGCTCACATTCTCGTCAAGTTGAAATATGCGGGCAATGGTATAATCTGAAAGGAGGGGTTTGATTGTAATATTTCATAGTGCTCGCACTCAAACCGACACATCACGACCTATCATCTCTCTCGGATGTACACATCAGGTAGGAATTGTCTGAATAGAGGTTCGTTCAGGCCACCACCCTTTGCGTTACCAGCGGTATCTCTGATTCCACTTAATCACCGCACCTAGCAACGTTGTTCGTGAGAGACGGATTTATGCGTAGTTGATGGGACTACCCACATTAACAGGGCATGAGAACATCATACACCAATTATATATAGTTCGCCTCGTTAAAAATGATTCACTTAGGACTGGAAGTCGATAGATACGAGCTTCCGCTCGTCACGTACAAGGTTGTCGATCCGAAATCTCATACAGACTGACCCTGTCTGATGAATTCAACCATGAGTGAAATTGGTTATAGGGTGTCGCTTTAATTGTGTTCATCAGAAGAAATTACAATCCCCATTTTGAGCCCTTAGTGTTTAGCTAATTTAGAAAACTAGCAATCCAATATAGACTGTGGCCATCCCTACCACAATTACAAACATGTGAAATCGTCAAGCCACATGATTGTAGGTTTACAGAGGGTATGTCGCATTGGGCGTTATCCACTGAGGCTGCCAGCGTTTGAACACAACCATGTGGCACTCAAGTAAAGATTCACAAGTTGTGAGGGCATTGACTGCTTCACTGGAAGAAGTGTGTACGTGCCAAACAAATCGTTTTCTGATAATGCCATTTGATGTGAATGTCTGTCACCGCCGAGGGGATATACGGATCCACCGTGTGGCTGACTCAACAGCTTGGCCTTGCTTTTGGACGATTTTGTTCCGCTTGTACTGATCTAAACATCTTATTCCGATATATTCTTCGTCTTGGTCGCGATGACTGACTTTTTTCATCACCCCTTTCATAGGCAACTGATTATAAGTGCCAAAAATGAACTGAGTTTAACGAAATGGTTAGAATGAGAATATATCTCTGGTAGTTGTGAGAAAGAAGCCACAAAAAGATGATTTAATACAAAGACACTTCATAAGTTTGTGTGGTGCTCGCAAATGTCAGCTGGACTACAATATTGTCAACCACGATGTGAGCACATACGAACGGTTGAATATTGTGTGAACGTAAATCGGTGAAGTGACCAATTCAAGGGATTCCCTACCTCACCCCATTGCTCTGCGCAACTTGACATCGGTTCC
>LUCH01000158.1:221655-298256 GCA_013368495.1 Paragonimus heterotremus
ACAGCCACAAGAAGCAAGAATCGAGTTTCGAGACTCCAACAGTAGTGCGCATCCTTGTCTGGACTTGATTTTTAAATTTATTCCAAATTCGAAGTTTGACTATATTACTGCACTAGCATCTTAAAAGACTAGATAAACAGAAAATACTGCTCGATCTCTTATATACTTTGAAGTTTAGTAGAACTGAAAACTTCCCTCTTTATGATCCATAAAGACACCTTTATCACTGGTTCGTAAATCAACACTAGGATTCTGTGGGTACCACAGACAATCCTTCACTATCTCATCGATGTTGAAACCGAATAGAAAGGGGTGAATTGGTCAACTTTCGTGGATAGCACCATACTTATATTTACTGTTCATGACCGTTCACTGTGGACCTTGGTCTGGTTTAATGTATTCAAATACAACAAGGACAGAGACGGTTTATTTCTCCTACGGTCGAATATGAATTATGTTCCACTCACTTAAAAGGAGGGTGAGTTTTTTGCGTTGGTCCGAAAGTAATCTATAATACGCTATAATGCGTTAGGGACATTGTAATGTATCTCATTGATTTGCATCATACTTTCACAGGTTTTCTAAGGTCAACAGACTACATTTTGCTTGACGAACCACATCACGACCTCCTGAAAGCCGTTCTAACCAGGACATCAGAAAGTCTTGACTAGGTAACAAGGTTCGTGTTGTAATCCAAACGATAAAAAGATTGGTGGTTAAAGGCGCTGTCTGGTTTTTACATCACTGTACATAAAAAGTACATAGATACCAGTTCAAACTTGTTCAGCTGATGGAATTAAATATTGTTGACGATTAGTTACTGGTAAGCTAATCGACAAAACAGAGGCCATCGCACTATGTGAAAGCAAAATAAACCGTATTGGGATATACACGGTTACCATGTCAGTTAACGTGACAATAAGCCGGAGTCATCACAGTGGAAATAGGTGTATCTTGTGTGAAGGGGAAGAAATATCAACTGATTGTCATCCCCAAAACTTACCAAGCCATTCGAGTGAATTGGAATGACTCAGCCTTCGATACAATTATTAATTACTGTTGAATGGCGGGGATTTTGATTTTCATATAGATGGAACATCACCCGCAACTGATCACAGTTGTCGCATTCCCATAGACATTCCAGTCAGTTTCTTTCGAAAAGAACCACTAAACTCGAGTTTCGCTCTCATTAGAGCTCGTCAGTAGTATATGTCCTTACCGGTGCCAGGCCTAGAACTCCGGCCACGCTGGTCATGAGGCAACCTTGTGACCACTACGCCATTGACGTCACATTGGGAACGACCGAGCCATCATATGTGAACGTTCAACCACTTTCGCTTGTGAGTAATGATCAGGTTACCCGATCACCTCAAAAGCAGACAGTTACTGTCTGTTAACTCCAATCGACGACCCCTCGACTGGGACTCCTCTCCAAGTTGAAATAACAGAAATCATTAACTTGTCGAACAGCATTTTGTTTACTGATGAGTAGTAGGGGATTTTTATTCTTCTCATATGGATTGAACAGCGCCCACAATGGGAAGACGACAGCTGCAATCAATTGTGGGTGATGTTTAATCTACATGATAATCGTGTATGTCAACATATCAACACATTTTGATTTCGTATTCACTCTGAAATATGTTGATGTTGATTGAGTGTTTTTTTCACTACAGACTATTGTCGGTTATTGGTCATCCATTTTTCTGCTACACTGTCTACATAATCAATCTCATCAAATTAACTAAATCGGACTTCCGTTACAAGGTTTAACTGCGGTTGACACCTGATTCCATAGTTATGAGAGCGAATTAAACCCGATACACACAAAATGTTTAATCGGTCAACAATCAAAGAGTGACTTCCGCCATTTTACAATATGCATCCTGCTAACAAATCGGAAATGGGTTCCCTATTTACTATGATCTTCACGGTAACACATTCGAAACTCGCAGACATACTTCAAAGATGGCGTTAATCGGTTTTATGCATATAAACAAACGCTTGTCAAACGTTTGTTCGACTGAACTGACCAGTCATTGGTTAGGTCCCACTTCAGCAACAATCAGCTGATCTCAGTTATCACCAGCCAAGTGAAGAACAGCTGATTCCAGTCTGTCAGGTCTAATGAACACCGAGTACGTCATGATATCGAACCTACAGCCCAGGAATAGAAGTTACTTTGTAGATCAGACAGGTATCCACTAGAACACGGGGTTGCAGTCACCATGATTTCAGAAAAGTATTTAGATTATTTCCCTTAACCTGTGCGCTCTGTCCTCTCACAGGCTGAAAACTGTCAGGCGTTCTGTGGGTTCGATCGTTTGTGGGTTTTTGGATCGATTCCACTGTCTGTGTAGTTCTGGTGAGATGAGACTGTCAGCCACTTTGTAAATGGTCACTTCGGTCAACTGTTCGCAGAACTTCTTTCATTCTCCTCTGGAGCGATGGTGGTTGCTTGCTTGTTTGAAGGCCCACCAGAAAAGTAGGCTAACAAGTTTCAACTTATGAACGAAGGGGAGCGTAACAACTCCGAAAAGTAACTTCATGCTCCAGGTATGTCCAAGTTGGTTGATGGGCTTGGGAAGAAAGCAAACAACATGGGTCGGCAAGTCATAACGGCACAAAACAACAGCGAAATCTTGTGAAACAGCTCATCACCGCACTTGTGACTTTTGCATCAAAGGGGTCTGGAATGATTCGCGTTCCTACAATTCTCTAACTTACGGAATAACCCGAATCTCAGACAGGTGCGACTGAAACCGTCTTCTATGTCACAGCTGGCCAGTCTACCGGCCAGCCTACATACTTTGGGTGTGTGACCATGTGTTCCCACAAGGCCCTGAGGCAACCGTCGGAACGCACTAGGGGGCGTGAGCCAGTAGATATGCCACATATACAAACCCGCACTTTTTTTACACGAAAACGTGTGCGATAGTCACGGCAAGCCCTCTACAAAAGTTAACATGTCAGAAAATAGTGCAGGTTGTGCATGGATTGGGGCAGAGTGCAATTACCGTCACGTGTATCATTGGATTTGTGTTTAGAGTATAAACCGAGATCGATCTGAAAGCTAGTGGCAAGTGAGTTCAGGAATCAAGATCTCAGATAAGTAGTTTCTATAAATGTATGCTGCTACAACCATCTCTTCTTGAACACTGTTCACTGAGCATGTGCATAAAGTAATGTTCTGAGGCTATACTGTTTGTTAACCCATAACAGACTGTCAGACTCGGTCTGTGAGCCTATGACTGGTAAATTGGTTATGTACCCCCCATGTGGTATGAAAGACCGTAGTAAATCCAAAATATATTATTCATACGTGAGGTGCCGGCCTACTACATAGCAAACAGTGGTTACACATGATCCATACACTGGACAAAAGAACCTCTGCTGTCTGAACCGACGGACACGTGGTCACAGCACACTGGACAGCACGCATCAGAAGGGTTGATTCACCGCTTTGGAAGATACACTTCTGGAGAATTACGGTTTGCACTGTCAGCTATCGACTGTTTTGATCAACGCTTTCAGAAGAATCTTTCCTCATTTAGTGGCGGTAAGGGGTTTGACAGTTCTTCACGTTTCAATCCACTGGTCTGTCGCTCAGGCGATAATGTTTGTTTTGAAATTTATCTCTAATATGAAATGTTTTGTTCTGTTCGTTCGAATTTCAGTTATCTTTTTTCTTGTATCTTTCATGAAGGAAAATGAAACACTAAGTGGTTCGATGAGTGATGAACGATGAACGAGTTGCATTCATTTTATGGAGTTTTCTACCGAATTACATCGGCTGATCCGAAATGGATATGTCTACCCAAAAACCACTGTTTCGCGTTTTCCCACTATGATTCTAACATAACGTTAGCTTGCTCAGTTCCTGTCGTAGGCATCAACTTTAGTGTACATAAAAGTCGATACATCGTATATATACGACTAGTATCTTTCTGCTCATTTAGGAGTTTCGGACGGTCAGCAGCAGCCGAAAACTATTTATTTTACAGGAAAGTATCACAGACTAATAACAAGTGCCATAAAATGAACGGACACGCTTTCTTAGGTGTTCGTGTAGGTAACAAAGCAAGTGGACGTATAGTTAACGAACTCATGCTAGAGTTTCTCGAACACTGAACATATGACAACGATAATCAAATGGACGTGATCGAGCTTTGACCATTATTGATGGATTCACTTGTTTTCATGTCTGCCTAAGAAAACTGTCATAATTAACTTGCCAGACATAAACATAATCAATACATAAACAATGGTGGTATCAAGGAAACATTTTAGATATGACATACCAAACTGACTGTTCTCCTGGGCGACATACTGAACAAGGACATTGTTTTCCTCTGAATTTGAACAACTGATCGTAATGATAAAATCCCTATTGTGAAAATCTAAAGACGCGTAGCAACGTGTTTGGTACTTATTTGAAATTGTGCCGATAGCATCTACGGCTGTTCAACAGGAGCTCAAGAAACGAATCGTTGTACCAAATTGGAAATTTAGTCAATTATCACTGAAGTAGCACAGCAGCCCACTTAACCGCAAAGCAACTCTAACATAACATACTTGTACCACAATCTGATCAACCTACAGATATAGTCAACATTTTTCTCTCACATCTTTATACCAAACTTAAAAAAAGAGATAAAGGATATTATTCATCATGCGCCCAACTGACCCTCAAAGTTAAGTCGGATTAGTCTGGTTAGCCTATCATGCTTACACAAAATGACCATTCACGTTAGTCCAGAACATTGAATCGTGTCCGCACTCTGAAATGTGATTGCGTGTATGAAGTACATAACACATGCTTGACTATATGTTTCCCGAATTTTGAATCGTCAAGTGCGTTGATGTGAAGTGGATCCCAGTTGGTTTATTCCGAGGATTCGACTCTAAACAAAAACGATCCAGGCACACCACGTGATCGTTCGGCTTGCTTATATTTTGTTGGTCATATCGTTCAGAATGAGTGAGTTTGCATGATCTGTGGACGGAAGCTCTACGAGCTGTCACAACATGCGTTTACATTACACTTGTTGAGTTCGCTGAGAATAAAACAAAGAGCATATGGAACTTATTTCTTTGTCATCACAAGGTACCTGTCCTTTCTGCTTAAAATCACTTTCAGACAGACTGCTTCCGAATGTGTCACATTTCTCTAACCATGTTATTCACAAAATTCCAACATTCCTGTCAACAATTAATACTGTCTTCATCCAACTATGAGACTTTTTCGTACGCTAATTGTTACCACACTTTCGAACTTAAGTTCTCTTCCTCATTCTTACCACCAGATAAAGTTAAAACTGGATTCAAGTGCAAACCTTGTTGAGCAAAGACCGAGTAGGCGTCACCGAGTACACAGGTACTTTTGGGATCAACTAATTCGGTTCTACTTTGTGGCCTCAATCAGACTGGTTTGTTTAGTTGCAATTTCGTGGATCGAGTGTAACTTACAATTGATCTCAGCATTCACAGCCCAGCAGGCTTTCCAACAGGTCTTTTTTAAAACCAAGCAATATACTCAAACTTTCGTCTAGTCAGAGTTTGCTATTAATCGACAGACATTCTCGCGTTCCGAATGATTCGTTTGTTGCTGCGTTGTTCTACGGCCTTGCATCTAACAATTAGGTTGCCTCAAACAGATACGTAGTCAACAGCAGCTGATCGCCGTCTATAACTGGTTGGCGTCAGTTTGACCGTAATTCAGTCTGCAGCATCTTTTACGCGAATAATGATTGGCTGGACGTTTTTCAATCAAAAAGCCATCCCAGTCTAATCTCATTATAAGCAGTACATATCCTTATTATAAACGGGATTCGAACTCGGACCACACTATCATGAGCCATGTTGGCGACCAGGCTATCACTCCCATACTAGGCATGACCGATACGTTGTTCATATTAGTCTCCTGCAGCTTATGTGTAATTACCATACTGCCGTACGGTCCCGCTTAATAAGTAATCGGGAAATTTGTGATTTCTCTCAAACCATGTGTGAGTACATGTCCTTCACCTCCATTCAGATGTGTGCATCGTGAAAGGTCACTGTGTTTACCCGTATTTTCACTATGTTCAGTAGAATTTCCGTAAGGCACACTCAGTCGAAATGAGTGAGCAGTTTTGAAAAGTGAGTCTGTCGCATTCTGGAGCATTCTGACTTGCCCCCGGTCATGTTATCGCTTCTGTACTCACAGGCACAAGCAGTGGTCAGAGTTTCAATCACATGTGGTTTTGAAATTCTTGCTCCATACCATTGTGCGTCTCAGAGATCAAACTTTTTGAGGTTAGTCAGTGTTGACACGGCTTATCACAGTCAAAAGCAATCTGGATAGACACCCACTTTAAAAAAGCTTCTCCTGAAAAAATCAGTATTACGTGGAGGTTACAAACTTTGGTTAGACCTGTACAAGTGCTCTTTGGTAGCCACGACTTTGGCTGATTTAATTGGTACGTTACAAACAGTCGGTAAATTTTACATTCAGATAGTTATTTCATTTCCTGATGAGTGTATCTGGCAGCCTGAACACAATTCTTGATAAAAGGTTTTCCTCACGGAAAATGTGATAAGTAGTTTAGCAAAATTCACCTTAATACTGTCTGCTACGAAAGATCACCAATTTTAGTGACGTGATCTGTGAGAGGTCGTCATGGTCCGTGATTCGGTTTTTCTAGCTCCCAGCTTGTAAGTTGAAATGAGGGCAGAAATTTTGAAGTTAGCTCCTTGAACAATCCTGTTTACTCTAGACAGTTAAATTCAATAAGCAGTGAATTTCGGAGATATTGTTTACTTCAACTTGAACACCACCCACATCCGATCGCAGCCCTTTTATTTCAGATGATTCGTAAGGAAAAGCTAGATTCGAGTTTCACTGTTATTGGAGCCTATCAGTAATACATATCTTTATCCGGACCGGAATGTGCATCCCGTCCCTCATGTTTGTGAGACTAGTGTGTTAACCGCAGCGCCGGTAACCTTACGATAAATATGACCGAATGATCATATCGAAACAATCAGACACAAACTTACATGAACAGTGTTCAACCTGGTTAGTAATATTTTCCGTCTGAGATTGAACGTACAAACTTCATACATTGGTGTATACAGTATTATGTGGATCACTCTTTATCGAGGTCTAATCAAAATTCATGTGAACGATTTTTCATTTTTTTATGTAGAATAATGCATCCTTGAATCAGTTCGATCGGATCAAAACACTCGGTACCGGATCTTTCGGTCGCGTTATGCTAGTCAAGCATAAGACAAACAAGAAGTATTATGCCATGAAAATATTGGAGAAGCAAAAGGTTGGTTGTCTGTCTGCTCGATTGATTCGGGCAAGTCATGTTTTCGTTTTCAATTACATGTGCATATGTACAAGGTCACAGCCAATAACTGGGGTAGCGAAAATGCACAGTCTTCACCAGGTAAGTCACGTACTGCGTGTGTCGACAGGACCTCTGCCTCATCGCCCCTTGTTCACTATGGTCATCGGTGGTTGAGAGAAACTGCAATGTGGTCAGCCGATGACGTGGTCATGTGTTCTACTGAACAACGTTGACAGGTGCCAACTGTGAGTAAGAAACATCTTTCTGATATGGTAGTGTGACATAGTCGGTGGCGAGTCAGTATGCGTTAAGTTTTTGACTCCTCTTAACTCATTTTGTGCCATCATCTTACTTCTTAGGTTTTCTTCTCGGTACAGTTGTACTCATTTAATACTTTGGTACTCTGTGGATTGCTCCAAGGACAATCGTTTGTCCGAACCATAGTACCTGTGAGTAGGACTCAAAGCTGAAGTGGTGATGATGACGATGACGATGAAAATTGCGATATCGAATTCCTCCCCCTGGACGACTGCCAACTAAGACTCCTACTTGAATTTGACATCCACTACTATCTATATATAAGTGATATTCGGTTAGTATGAGGTAAATCCTTGACTATGCATTAGTAAAGGAGCATTCTATCAAACTGACTTTCAGGAATTAAACAAGGGTTGTTTCCTTGAGTCACTTGTGTACTGAATTGAAATATCTGTGATTTGCTATCCTTGGTTTAACCAAAAGAATCCCAATGTTCCTTAAGTATTTTGCGATGTATATTACTAATCGTCTTATTGTTAGGAGAAGGTAACCTGAAATACTTTGTTTTTGAACTTTAATATCCAGTACCAGCCATTTGCCAAATGTATGACGCTGTTGATGCTTCAAGGGTTGATCGTATAGTGATAGCACGGATGTCTGGTGAACTGTCTACGTCTATTCCAATGTAGTTTCTCAAGTAATTCTCAGTTATCTTTGCCTACACATCCCACACATTTCTTCATACTTCATGTTTATACAAGAAAACCACAGAGTATGCACATTTCTTCTTTGCGTGGGTGTTGATTTCAACAGACACGTATAACAACGCCTACAAAATAATGATTCTAATCATCAGCATATCGTTTGTTGATGTTAAGTTTATGTATCACATTTTTAAAAATGATTGATCCTGCAGGCACAGAGCATTGAAAACAAAATGTGAACGTTCCGGTTTTACCAGATTATTGTAATCGTGTCATATACCCGGTGTAATGTCAATCGATCATGGTAGAATACATGATTACGGAATTGTATTTGATTACTATCACACCCGAATGAAGCATATCGTGGTACCACTTGGCAATTTTTTGGAAAAAATTCAACTGGTCACTAAATCGGAGCACGTAAACCGTTTAAAGTGTACGTACATTTGATTACAGTATAGTTTTGGCTGGTCCGCCTTTACAAACGTTTAGTTTTGAGCACTGTTAAAGATAATCTACAACGCATGTTTTTGTCCGGTTCTGTACTATGGATGTGTTACAAAATCCAGGTTTTTCAGTGGTAATCTGGTTTATTATTGTCGTTTTTAGTCATAGATCACCACGATCATCTTTACCAGTCTGTGGTCCAACGGTATCTGGCGTGTTGTCGCAGTTTTGACTAAATTCACCCAATTCTAACTTGTAGCTATGTCATAGGCGAGGATTCAGGCACACAGTCTGCACTCAAAGCCAACCTCGGTAACTAAAGCTTATCACTTCGCCTATTCCAACTTTCAACCCGGTGTAACCAGTTTTACCTTTCTAATGAATGTATGTCTATATCGTTGTTGCTCTTATTGTTCTTTGGGAATTCCCTCTGATTCTCCTTGTCAAACAAGATTTTTCGTGATTCACAAATAGTTGTGTTGCTTCAATAGGATGTGTGGTTCCATCTGACTGGACTTCTGGGTCTACCATTCGTCTGCCCTCAACGTACTGTCTGATTTGAACCTCCTTTTCCCTCATCTGCTAAACCTGCCACATTTTCTTTTCAACCATCTGTTACATTTGCGCTTCTACTTTGGACGCTAAACCTCATTTTTAAATTTGATATCTCAGTCATTCGTCTCTGGTTTTCATCATTCCGACCAAATCTTCTCTGACCTGCCCTGTTCTTTTATCATCAATAGTACCTAAAGGAGGCAGTGGACAGTTGACGAGACCACTGAATGAGGTACTTAATCTAGATCAGAGCAGTCTTCTGAAAGTCTGGAGTGAATACGACAAGCCTATTAACTGCTGGCCAATAACCTGTTACGTCAGAAAAGTTTCAGAAGGTATAACTGACAACCGACTGGTGGCTTGTCGGACATTTCTAGAAGGCTCCTCATGCTCAACAAATCTACTTGCATCTAAGGAGCGGTGGATCAGAACTGTTGATAGAGGTAGACTAGCAAGTGTTATTCGTCTGGATTCCTTCATAACCATACCGCGTGTGAAACTTCGTCAGTATGAAATCCAACAAATGCTGAAGTGACACAGCGCCCACCCTGTTTGGACTTGTTGTTTTTATCTCCGGTTTTAGTTGTCAGTGCTTATGCTTTTCATAATTGGGTATTTTCTAAGATCAAAAAATGTGACAGTCAACTCACAGTTAAAAAAACACTTTCTATTCAAGTATGTTTAGAACTGTTAAAATCTATTGGAAGAGTAGTCGTTAATAATTCATTCTGAGTGGTTTATCATACAGTTAAGGGAAATGCTTCGTTCTGTTTACAAGTTCATCAGAATTTGGACCAGTTAAGGACAAAACAGACTTATTATCATGGTATGTGTTCTGTTTTTGATGTTTACGAGTGCAAGAATTTCGAATCTTTCACCGTACAAGTAAAGAACTTGGGCACGACAATAGCTGTTTCAAAGTCTTCATTGCCATCACTGGAAAATCATAGTGAATTATCGTCTAGAATGAAACGAAACGACGTAAATTTCGTAAAACGCTGATTGAACAACCAAGGATGTATGACTTGTTCTGTTAGTCGAATGGCTGCCGAGCATTCATGCAAATTACACAGAACTGGTCCCACAATCTTTTGAGAAATTTTTTCAGTTTCAGGAAACTAAAGTAGTTCTTCGAAATAGCAAGTTGCTTCATCGTTTAGTTAACCGTAGCAAAATGCTAAAAACAGGGCAAGGGGTACAATTTTACGTTTACCTAGTTATTCTTGAACGGCTAACAATATTCAATCAAATAACTGATGTTACCCTCTCCCCCCCAAATTTAAGACTAATTTCACTTCTGTGGACAACTCTGAAAAGCTCGAAATTTTAAGTTGTAAATTGGATTAAAAGCATCACTCTTCGTTTCCACCGTCGAAGTTTCAGTTTGAGATCTCAAAAACGATTCACAACTTTCTCTTTGGATAACCGGTGTGCATCTGCATACGTAATCCTGTTGTGATTACAAATATGCCAACAGAGTTGTGTTTTAAACACTTGTTGGTGAAGAGTATCATGGCAAGACCGATTTCTATTACTGCCTCTAGTCTATCAGAAACACTGATGAGGAGCGAACAATGTGGAAAAACAGTCTTCAGGTATTACTGTTATGTAGTTTGACAGACTTGATAAGGTGGATCACGTCAATCTATTAAAAATCTTGCCTTTGGATGGGTTCGAACCAGAAACAGTTAAGTACTCAAGTTCAACAGCGTTTAGGGATTTCAGCACGAAATGTTTGAGCACTCCCGCATGTGTAATCAATTCCGCAGATCGCTTACTGAATTTCATGTTACACAGAGGGGTGGGTGGGTAACTGAACATAAGTATGAAAATTCTGGGCTCCCGGTGTGGTTTCGTACTTCAGCTGATAGAGTACTTGTGACGTTTGAACATGCTGTCGCTGATCCGAACCCAGCCGAAGCCCAGGTATTTCATAGTTGGATCGCTTCCAAATTTTTGGGGTTGTATTGTACTTTTTCACTGTAGGCAGCTAACCCTCCTCCTCAGAAACCCTATGCTAGTCATATTTAACTAAAACAGACATATATATTACCCGCTCCACTGTTCCGACAAAGAACTTATTCAAAATAACAGTGAGTAGTTGTCAGTTATGTCGCCTTATCTAGAAGTGTATCACGGAGACTAGTGAACTGTGGAGAGCAGACTGTTTATGGTGTTCCGCTCACAGTCAACCGTTACGTAAAAAAGGTCAGGTGAATTCGAAATTGACTTCAGAAGTAGCCAGTAGAAACAGATATTTCAATATTTAGTCTGGAAACTCAAATTGTCACAAATGGTTTGGAAAGCAAGAATATAAGGTGTTTAGCGGAGTTCATTTGACGCTCATTCGAAACACATGTGAAATACACCGTTCTCCTTATGGAATTGCTGCAGTTTTAATCACATTAGTCGGCTATCAGTTCAGTAACTCAGAAGTAATGGAGTTGCTTGTTGTCAGACAATTCTCAGTGCCGATTACGTAAACGACTTTCAATGAGTGCTACCCAGTCAACCAGCTGATATTTCTCACCCAGCCAAATATGTTCCACAGACCCTCTAATGAAGTGATGTAGTTGCCCTTGCAGTGTCTTACAGTATGGATTAAGTGGCCCACTGAACCACTTGGCCTCAAACCCTGGGTCTGTGACTCAACACTGTGTAGTTGTGGTTTTTCTTCGGATAATAAAACTCCCCATAGTATATAGTGAGATTTTCTGGTTGGTAGTTAGCGGTTTTGTTGATCTTGTATAATGTTGCGCGCAATACTTTTAATACTCATGCAGTTTTAATTCCTTCGTTCTGTATTTTGCTATCTCTGGTGGAACGCTAGTAAACGTTTTTATGTTAGGCTTCTTCTTGTGAATATAAAGTTAGCCGTTGATCCACATTCTGCTATATCTTCCGTTAATGTATAAGCTGATTTCTCGAATTAGAGTAAAAACCAAGATCATTTGTAATGGAAAATATACGACTGTTTTCCAAATCCCATCACGGTTTAGACGTCCGGAATGGGATGCAACGAAGTAACGATTTACTGTCAAGGAATCCAAAACAACATTCATCCACTAGGATGTGTTAAACCGAGACAGTGATAAGGTTTATCTGACCTATGAGAGACAGACTGATGTATTTGCAATTCAGCTGAACGAAACCACATGTATCTTCTGTGGATAGTAATGGGTGGTCTACGTTCCTGATAACTTTGCAGCCACGACTGAACAAGATCTTCTTCTATACAAATACTTGAGAAAACCCCCCGCGAAAATGGAGACGTAATGATTACTATTCCAAGCAACTGATTAGTGGATCAGTTATCGATCAGTTTACCAGGTCAGGTAGCAGATAGGTAATCATAATCATAATCATCATTTCTCTCATTTAGCAATATCGCTGTTGGACGATGTATGACATCAAAAAATATAGGATTAAATGTGATATCGCATGTGCACCGACAAAACATGTGAACTTGATTCGTATGGTTTGTACGTACATACGTTTGTGTCGCAGTGGTATACACATTGCGCTAAACGCTACACTACTAAGGCCCCGATAGGATTTGTTGACTTAATCCACAGCTTCTGACCGCACTGACTTGATGTACGTTTCTCACACTGTGAAACACTGTACGCTGTATAAATAGTAATTAGCGATTTCATGCAGTTGTGCACAGATTGCAAATTTACGGCAGCTGGTCGTTCTCTGGCGAAAGTTAACCCAGTAATATGGTGTTAGCTATTGAATCATATATTGCATCCATAATATATATCTCTCGAAGTCTACTCAGTTCATTAGACTGTGTGATACACTTCTAAACACGTTGACACAACTGGCAGCTGGTCATCGTAAATAGGTTCTTTGTCGAAACATTGGGACGGGTAAGTTGCGGTGTTCAGCTTGCACAGGTCAGCCATTAAGAGTATAGGATCCCTATTCTTGGCTTGCCAAGATTATATTTGACCGATATAGGTTGTGTTAGACTACAGGTTCCAAAAGTCTACTGTTCCCTTCGATTTCTAACAGTAAACTTATGATCAGTACACCGCTGTACGATATTTCAATCGATTCCGAAGTGTTTACGCTCTTATTAGTTGACATGTCAAACTGGATGAGACTCTATCGTGTCTGGTGACCCATTGAAGGTCATTCAAACGATGATGGGATTACTGATGAGTAGTAGGAGATTTCGATTCTCATAGAGATTGAACATCACCCACAGCTGATTGCAGCTGTCGTATTCCCATAGACTTTCCAGTCGGATTGAAGTACTCATCAGTTGTCCTCAAAGGTTATGTAGCCGACACAAACAATAGGAAACGAGAACCTTGGAACTACTTATTCACTGTAGATGGATCACTATTCATTCTGCACTCATCCACCGAAGCACTATCGTGATCGAAGGCAATAGACTTTCCGTATGCATGGGGTCTGTGTGGATGCAATACTAGAAACCATGACTATCGGCTGTTCGGTCTGGTACCATGATAAATGGAAAACTGAATGCTAACTTACTAGTTTTCCAAAGGCTTGATTTCTGGTAGTCGGGGTGCATTTACGTACGTTAAGTTACCAAAAGACAACAAATGCATGTCGCAATCAACAACCAGAATCGATTCACTTAATTTGACTTTTGTCATAATTAACGTTTGCATCAAATAATTCGTATGTATTTCTTTCCCTAAATGCTACCTTCCCCAAAAATTGTTTCTCATTCTATTTGAGAGACAGAATGTTTCAACCTTGTTGTGCCTCCCGCGTGCCACACCCATTTTGGTGAGGACGACACCTCTGTAAGGGATATTTGATTGTCCCTCTAATGAGGACGATATACTCTTTCCAGGTGAAGTTGTTTCGAAATCACATGATCGAGAAACAAGCCACTGAGTCAAATTAACAGTAGCTTCTCAGAAGAGAAATCAGAATGAATGAATGAACAGTTTGTATTGTGAGTGTGAAGATTGTAGGCTGTCAGAAGTTCTGTTATACTAAAAGTGTAGAAAATATAACTAAAGATTTGGAATTGATTATGATCCATGGATATATGCAATCTAACAGGGCAGCTGTAAATCTCTCGATTTGAATAGAGTACCATGAAATGTTGAAGGTTTACGCAAATCGAACTAGTTTTGTACATAATAAATTAATAATCAGCAAAAATCTACAATTTGTAATTAAGTGGGCCGTGTGCACGGAAATCAGCCGTTAGTAATTGACACGTTACAAAACAATTAAATGTGTGCAAACAAATAAATGAGAGTTCATCACGTCAATAAAGAGGACGTCGTGGAGGGATGTAGTTAACACGGGATACGTTCAAGCCCCTGATGATAAGAAGGTGCCCTGTCGAATAGTGTGATGACATTCCGTCTGGTGGTCGGGGGCTCGAGTCCCAGAGCTAAGGATCTGTTGCCACATTAGTTGTAAAGCTTGCAGTGGTCAAACCATTCTTCTCCGTTGATTCTTCCCAAAATCAACATTCTTTCGCCACAACAAACAATGTGATAGGGGAAAGGAAAATATAAATACCATACTAAACGATGGAGTAGTAATCGACAAATTGTTTAAATATTCACTCATCATTCAGGAACCTAGTTTACACTCCCTTTTTCTAGGAGACTTGACCGCCAAGCATATAAGTCCTGTCTGCTATTAACAGTTTCGTATCAAAGCTGTGCTGTGGTAGACTAGTTAGGATACGGTTTAGAGACGAAAATGTAGTTGAGTAGTTTAATTTGATTTTGTCCAGCTGATGAAACAGAGATGTTTCAGATGAATGTCATTATAGCTCTAGCCAACCTGATTTGTGCATAACTTTGTGATAACATTGAAGTGTCTGAATGAGGTCACTATTCAAAAGGGTTAGGATTGTTTTCACAGAGAAAATAGGTGAATCCTTGAATTCACTCCACCTATGACATATCCGCCTTTAATTCAGCGGTCTGCGGTACCTCAAAAGACGGTGGACATTCAAACAGGCATTGCAGACTCAAAGACAGTCAGACGTTGAAGTTGTCGATCAGACTGAGGTGATTCATTTACTGTATCTCCACCAACAATCGATCAGTTTCATGTTCAAGAATGATGCATGGAAATTGAACATGACTATCAACAGTTGGTGTATTCGTGTCTTGGAGCCTTGTGAATAAGAAATATTCGCAGAGTTTCACAGAATAAGAGCAGCACAGCAAAGTCCTACTGTTTGTGTAACAAGCGGACCGTCTAAACTTGAAGGTCGTCTGATATGCTGCGAACACTTCGATCAGGTTGAATACAACCGTCGCTACATCGTAACTCGTTAGACTAGCCCCAACAGGGAGGGATACATTTGGACACGGAAAAACGATCACTCTGTTCATTCTGACAGTCGACCCTCTAACTACCTGATACCAGCTACAGGACAATCGGAATGTCGTGTTCAGGGACATTTAGTTTTGCGCGGGCGGGGGCGATCAAGATAATTGGTTTTTCCTCGCTGGAGTTGGTAATGTCGCGTACTGCGCTACCCAGTAGAGTGCAGATGATAACAGCACCCTGAGCGGCACTAAGAAATCTCAATTTACTGGAAAAGCAGCCTCTTTTTATAGGGTAACAACAGCACTTACGATTGCTATTATGCGACAAGCGTTCTCATATTTTGATTGGACAGTTTTTGTTGTGTCGTTTAGCGACCTTCCATCCACCGACTCGGTTGTTTGAAGCAGATACACTTTCAAAAGCAGCTGGTCGTCACTTGTGATTGATTGGCGCCAGTTTGACCATAGTTCTGTCTGTGGCAGCTTGTACGCAAACGTTGATTGGCTGAACTTCTTCCAATCAAGAAATCGCTCCAGTCCAAACTCATTACAGGTAGTTGCGTAGTTCACTCAATGAACATAACCTTCGCGGCGTCGTTTGTCGGCCTGGCTGTGGCTGCAATGCCATCTGATCAAAACCGGAATGCCATCTTTTTAAAATGGTAAACGAAAGTAGATATTTTTCAGTGAGTCAACCTATATGGTAGGTCACAGTTCAGTCGATTTAGCGTGTTTCTCATTGAATCGAGGTGGGTAACCGTTGTCAGTCAATGTACCCCACAGAGGCTGACTTTTATTTTCGAGCTTGCTTGCTGTGACAATACTACGAATTCCACAAAATGAAGTACATAGGAGATCACATTTGAAGGAAGTTGGGGTAGAGCTTTTTGGATGTAACTATTTCCCGTTTGTATATGCTTTTAGACAAAAAACCATCTATATGTATGTGTAATACAACATCAAAGAATGCAACTGTGTTGTAACTTTCAATTCCAGTCGTGAATGTGATGTTCGTGTAAGAGGAGTTCAATTGGCTACATAACTACTTCATTTGAGCTTTCAAACTGAAGATGACCAAAACGTTCTAACTCGGGATTTGATTGTTGTGGGCTGACCATCACTCACAACTGTTCGTAGCTGTAACATTCTCATAAACTCCCCACTCAGCCCTTTTAATGACTTCTGAGATTTCAACTGGATTTCAATTTTGATAGCTTACCTATGAATTTGTAAGTTTTGAGCCAAGACAAACTCAAAACATTCATTGTGTTTCAGGGGTTTTTATAGAAAATCATGTAACTGTTTGTCAGTAGCCGGTTGAACCGGCCGTTTTCCTCCGCGAAATCAATCAGCGCACTGCTTTCAGATGTTTCAGAATTATGACCGCCAACATAGTGATTCTCAGTGCATTCGTCATCGTTAATTGAGTGACACACTGGACATGATGAACCGACAAAGGGTAGTAACACCAGACTACGCATTCAGTATTGTCACACTTTCAAATAACCTCATTGCTGTCACTTCTTCAGTCCATGTGACTATACACATGGTGACTTTAACGTGGTTTTCTAGCAGATCCGAAAGCTGACAAACCCAGTCTGATCGATCAGTCTTTGTCGGATTCAGAAGCTTACAACTGAATGTTCAATAATTTAGTACGTGCAAAACTTTAACCGTGTTCTTTCTTTTTTTCTACTCAGGTTGTCAAACTCAAACAAGTTGAACACACACTGAATGAGAAGAACATACTGCAAGCCATCAACTTCCCATTCCTGGTCAGTATGGAGTACAGTTTCAAAGTGAGTCAACTTCATGATCATGTTCACATTGTGCTCAGAAATTCTGAATCATTTTGAATATTACCAGGATTCTTTACTGATCTTAATAGACGAAGCAGTAATCTGAACCCGGTGAGAGGAGTTTTAAGAGAATGAGTGCAGCTCACAAAGAATTTGAAAGCTCCTCGGTTAATCAAAAGTGTTCATGGTATGATTCGTTTTTGAAAGTTATTACTTTCTGATCGTAAACTGGACAGGGCAATGTACAATCCTGGACCGAATAGACTAGAGTTGTTTCCGGTGCTCCGCCTACACACATTACACAGGCATATTGCGCACACCTGATCACGGTCAGTTAAGATCGGCTAACCGGCCGAGAACTGTCGATCTCTCTTTTGATTCGCTACACTTTTAAGCAGGCGTGCTAGCTTGACAGCACTGTTCACTTGATCACTACTTAGCTGATTGATTTCCATGCGATCCCACAGTATCTGTCATTGCTTCGCCTGATTCGATACTATATTACGAGCACTGCATGGGAATAGACAAATAGTGAACAAAGCTTTCAGTACCAATTCGTTATGAAGGTAGCTCTCTTTCTACTGTTTGACGACTAAAACTCCTGTGCTGGTCATTTCTGTTTCACCAGAGCATTAGTACTCAGAAATGTTTGATTATTCTGGATGGATGGTTTTGGTCGTAAACATTCTCCCAGTAAGTACTCGGTACGTGACCAACTCACCTGCGAAGTTGACCATATAGAAGCGCGTGCATTGGGCTGAAGCACCGTCTGCTTGCAGCGAGAGAATGTCCATGTCGTTTTTGGTTTCCTAATTCATGGTTCTCTACACGTAAGGTGTTCAAGTTAACTTCCTACGGCGACACCATATCTCATCACTCATTCCAGTCGACCGTCAAATTTTCGTCATTAATGATGAACATGACGAGCCTAATGCAATTTTGTTGAGTCGAGTGTACCAATAACGCGACGAACCAGCGAATTTATGCATATCGCTTTTCGCTAAAGAGTAAACAATACTATTCTCCCTATTATCAACATAAAAAATAACCTCATTCATCTGAAAGGAGCAGATATTTAGCCAACACATATGTAGACCTAATCTGCCTTGTGAACGATAACTGCGTTCTTTCTGCGGGTTAGATCCGATCCAACTTAACCACACAGATTGCCTCTTTGTTTAAAATTGTATTTATGAATCCAGTGACAGAATTTTGTGACTGTCGCATTTTTCACGTCTATTTTTCTCGTTAGCAACAGTACTTATAACATTTCTATCAACAGTATCATTAAAGCAAAGCAAGCTACATTTAATTTGCTCAGTCTTAAATTAAAAACCAAAAATGCTTTGACCACAATACTGTGTCCACCTGATGCACCATATTTCCACAATGACGCTGTTTTGTAAATTAGCTTCAACGTTTCCACATATTCATCGGGCTTGCCTTTCAACGAGTGTCTGCATTAATTTAGAACTCAAGTTCTACTCTACTAATTCCAAAACTACTGTCCCTTTGGTTATCCAACCGTACATCTTAGTATTTTCGCATGCCTAACAACTCCTATCTAGAATACATACTAGGTCGTTCGCTACAGGAGCTAGCCATTCCTTCATAATGTTAGTTAAGTAATCTGAAAAGTTATTGCGCTGAAGCATCGTCTTCCCCTGTTAGCTTGATGAACTGAAAAACAAGAGGTTGCGTTTGTTTATAAGGAACAGCCCACTTTCTTAATATCCAGTATGATCAGCTTATCCACTCCACAGGCCGAAAATATTCAAAAGACGATCATGAGCATTAACTGTTGGCCAACTGGCTGAAGGTCATGACAGAAGTTTTTGCACTTAACAGACTTTTCAAGTGTAGTATATGATGTCATCACTAAAGCAGACGAAATACTTTCGAAATGACTGAACATACCGAACACTTTTCCGTGTGAAGCATTCAGAAGCGGCAGTGAACATGATCACATCACACCGTGGCTTGAGTCGCTGTTAAGCAGAACGGTTGAGAAACGTATCAGGAACCTAATGTCACTGAAGAAACTTGAGAAAAAGGACCTCAATGCAGTAAGATAAAACAGAATAAAAAGCGGTAATGTGGACGTAAACACGTACCCGGATACAGCGCGCCATCAGTTCTGAAAGTGAGGAGGGTGTGTGATAAATTCGTACTAAGAAATGAAGGTGATTCCCGGTAGCTCAGTTTACTACTGGGAATTCAGGACATCGAGTAGTCTTAGAAACCGTACTCGAATTAAAATTTCCTGCGTAAGTGATAAGCAGATCTCGTACTGATTGCAGTAAGCAGTTCTTGTTCATGAGACAAGAAGCCGAATTCATGGATGTACAACAGTATCAAAGAAATCATGGTCTGACATTAGCTCATTGTATTGACGCATACAAAGTCACAAAGTGTAAGTTGATTGGTGCAATACGGCTCAAAGAACTTAGCAAATGACGGAAAACGTAACATGCAGACTGTTAGTTCAATCCTGATGTAAAATCTTTAACACGACGTTTGGATTGGGCCTCTTTTAGATCTTCCATTGTGTTGGGGTTTGGATAAGAGATGAATCGGTTAGATTTTCACTACAGTCAGTCATTGCATTTCACGTTCTTCCATGTGACTGGGTTTCTCGCGACTAGCAGATTAGATCACTGAAGATGCTCAGATAAATGGGGGCTAGAAGAACACAGTGGAGTGAATGCTGCCATTGTTTGGACGAACTACTTGCAAAGCAAGCGATTCTACTAACGCTGGGAAGTGAGTCACCTGGAAGCTATCTTGCAGATACGTCCCAGTTCGGTTTTTTATTCATAAGGTGCTCATACCTTGATGTTGAGGGTAGGTGCCTTTGATAATTAGGTCCCGTCAGTATCCTTTATTCTGTTTGATATTTAACGTTTGCTGTTCTCATCGTCAGCATTTACCATCCGTGTGCTTTGATCTGTAGTGATCACGATATCTGCGAAATGCCCAACTCGACGAATGTTAGTTGTCTGATTTGTTTAATGGAGTAGTTAGGTTATTCATAATCAGTGGTCACGTTGTTGTTTGACCACGTTATGGCTTCATTTAACTGCTAATGGTCCCGACGAATGACGCCGGAGGTGGTAAACGCTCAGCAGGCGTACGAAATAGGTGAACCAGTTACAGCATACCGCACATATCCGTAGATCAACTAATCGATCGCTTATCTGAGATCTGTGAAAAGATGTACTGCCGAATCCCATGGAGAACCGGCAATAAATACTTAACGTCACGTGCCCCTTTATTGCAGACAGTAAGGATGGTGGCGACAGCGAGTCGTGAAATTCTCACTTCGAGTGGAGACACTGGACTAGATTTCATCTGACTAATTCCATCCCGTTAGCATTGTGTCTTATTTTGGAACGGATTTTTCACTTATGGCTTCGTGTTCTTGTATCATAACCTTAACTTCATGTACAAAGTTTAAGCCCACACTACACGTGAATGATAGTTACACAACTTTCGGCACGCGAGATTCCAAATCCACATACTTACAGATGCATTTGGGGGAAAAGTAGCCCGTTCAACTTCAAACCTCTGTTTACGTCCCTCTTCTTTTATTTTCAGGACAACACTAACCTATACATGGTGCTTGATTTTGTCAGTGGTGGAGAAATGTTCTCTTATCTACGGCGAGTGGGAAAGTTCAGGTATGTTTCTGCACTGTCCTCTTTCTATGATAGTAAATAAATCACACCGAAATCCATTTTTTCGGGACAACTTCTGTATACCTACCGCATTTCGTATACCCCTCTGGACAGGCGTCGCTCCTGTGCTGAAAATACAACAATTTCGATCGCCCTCAAAGGAGCAGCTTTAGAAAATTTTCTGTCAGATAACGAATCATTCATCGTGGCACCCACTCCCACTCCCACACACACACACGTCTAAATGCTGTGCATATTATCCTCTGTGCCAGATTCGGGCATTATGTGGTATACATAAACAAGTATACTTGACAGTTAAGTCAGACGCCCAGAGTTATCGTGATGATCAACTACGCAGTTCACCCAAACCTTGACAGGTACAATCGGGTTGCGTCTCGACGAACGTAGTGGGCAGATTACTGCAAGTACTTTGCTTTCAATTAGCAAATATTTCAATCTCAAATATGTTTATCTTCTTCAAGGACCCCACTACTTAAGTTGAAAACTATCAGCAGTAAACGATTATACACTACGCTTCTGCAAGTCTTTGAATTCGACGTGTATACCAACGCAATTGGTATTTAACAAGTGGACGGATTTGTCATTCCTTCTCCCTTGACAACTTTAGTAACGACCACCCCGTTTGTAAACTGCAAATATTGGCAGACCGATCATGACCACTCCGATCCACGGTTGTAGAAGCCCTACAGAATAACGCGCATCCAACAGCAACCGACTGTTTTTACTGAACCATAGAAACGCATATCGTAGGCCACAACAACTAAGGCATAGTAGAAAGCGGAACGTAACCGAACCAGTGCCCGTCAAATAATCAAATCTTTATATAAGGTGTACATCGTAACCACAGTTGAAACAACTACCAGAACGGTCCCATTCCTTCGCACCCTGAACAGACGTTGGTTGCACTGGCTGTTTTAGCACAAAAAACTGTCGTTACGATCTAATTATCTTGAACTCATTGGGCAATAGCGCCGTCGGATTAGCAGTACCTAACTTTATATTGGGTGATTTGGAAAGTTTACGAAACTGTAAGTAGCCGAATTGGGAACAGAACAAAGTATACTGCGGATATTGAGATATGTTAACATTTCATTTACTCTCATCAGTTGCAAACGTAAAACATGCCAGTTATATACATCATACAGATAAGGACAGACAGGGATTTGAAACGCCTACAAGCACACCAAGTAGTATGTAATCACGACCGTGGCAAAAGTGGCTGAGACAACCTGTCGGGTTGGCATGATCGTGATTACATACTACTTGGTGTGCTTGTAGGCGTTTCAAATCTCTGTCTGCCCTTATCTGTATGATGTATATAACTGGCATGTTTTACGTTTGCGACTGATGAGAGTGAATGAAACGTTAACAAATGACAGTGTCTGCTCTGATGGAGTGGTTAAAGAGAACTCAATGTTTCAAAGATAAACGTTAGTTAGTTGATCAAACAATAAGCAAACACATTCAGTCATTGATTAATATCAGCGACGAACAGCACTCATCTAGTTAGATAACTTCATGTCCCCTTAGACACAGTTGCCTAAGCTCAATACTATGGACATAATCATTTGATCAATCAGTAAGTCTCCCACATAATAACACAACTCAGTTACTGCTATACCAGTGATCGGAGCTCACGTCGGCGCAAAACTGCCCATATTGCCCATACTGATGCATCGAAATTCGCGTTAGGTGTACACAAATACAGACCTGACCGGACATTGATCAGTGGAATTAACGTGAATCGTGGGCCACTACACTAACCACAAGAAGAGTTACTCCGCATTTGGAATTCAGTCGCGAGGACCAATATCTAGTGGCCCATTTTGATCGAACAAAGGACGGAACGGTGCGACCGGCTAGTATGCTGATGATAAATAGACGCTAGCTACATGGACGGTCAATTTGAGTGGATGCTGACCTCAGCTGACCAAAAGACCATTGAGACATATTGCATGTCTCCGTGATCATGTAATTAGAACAGAAACACTCGAAACTTGTGCGCCAGCTGAGAATAGCATAACCGGCTTTGGTAACGAGGTTTCTGGGGTCAACATGTGTGTGTCTATTAAAGTGGTCACATCAGTATGATCGAATGGTTGGTTTATCTGAACGTGCTCACTGGTGCCGATAGTTGAAAAGCCAGCATCCATGGTTTCTGTCACGTAACTGATGAATAAACTAAAAAACAGTTTAGATTTTGTATTTTTGATGAACGACCAGCAATCATAAACTGATGACAAACAACTTTAGGGTGTTGCCAAAATGACACAAGTTGTTTACTCATTTACGGGAATTTGAAACATTCAGTTCCCTTTAACCAGTTCGTCGGGATGGTAAGAAGACATATATTGCGAGGTGCGAGCATTTCGTTTATTCGCATCAGTCGATTACATAAAACAGCCTACAGCCTAGGGTTTCGACTGCGCAATAAGACCATGAACGAAGTAACGGGATAAACCATATGACCTGTTGTGACTAGGTGTTTTACAATCGAAGACGCCGGACTTCTGTTCGAGTGTCGGTACACTGACCCGCGTTGAGTCATTGTTTGCACCAGCCACTTTGAGATGTACTCCATCCCTCTTGGTCGTAAGTTCCGATCCAGTCTGCCAGTGCGTGAGTCACTGCAACTGCAAGTGAACTGGCAGGTGCACGAGAATCAGAGTTTTCCTAGAAAGAACGACCGGGCGGTGGAGACTCATCCTGCGGGTGGAAAGCAACAAGCGCAATTCAGCTGCAAGATATGTGCCACCAGTGGCTGACTTCAACTTTCGATTTACATCGGCAATATTGTGATCACCTGTGTAAGAAAGGGTGATAAAAACATGCGTCTTCCGCGCTGATTGTGGGTGGGCTGTCGTCACTCGTCCCTTGCAATGAATTTCAATAAATCTGTTTGGATATCCATTCGCAAGTAGAACACTTCAAAAGCTCCTTTTCAGACTTTAGGTGATTGGTTGTGCATAGTTTCTTTGCTCGGCAAAAAATAGTTCGCACCAAACTACGTTTATAAGCCACGGACGCTTCTCGGTAAACAGACCTGGTAAGTGTACCGTCTAAACACATAGAAATAAGGACATATGATAATGGTAATGAGTTATCATTTATGGGAGTTGAGAATTAAAAGCAAAGCTGAGCATTGTTCTCATCCAGAGGTGTAACAGTATGGTTTTCAGTGATCCGGATTTAGATGCAACCTGTTTCACTAAGTATATAATTGCGACTTAATTTCGTATAATCAAATGACTACTTCATGAGCGAGCAAATCCAAAAACATTACATAAAATGATTATGAGTTTGCATATTATCCAGATCATCTGAGCACATATGTTCATACGTACCATTTTGCGTACGGTAAACAGAATCACCAGCAGTAAGACTACAACTGTCGCCATGGTGACATGAGAGACTACACCGAATCAGTCCAGCACACCAGAACAATCAAAATATACTCCGTGATTCTTTCGTAAACAGTACATAAGAAAACAGGTATTCTGTTAACAACTCAGATACATTGTTTTTGTCTATGAAAAGCAGGTCTCTGCACACGATTTAAACTTGAATCAAAAAAACATTTGACCACAATTCAATCGCAATCGATTTCAAGTACTGTACACTTCAGATTTGTAACCATGGCGTCAATCAGCGAAGTTGTGTAAATTGCTATTTTGACCTTTTTATGGACGATGGTTCGGATACAGCACTAGTTGACGGACACATAGTTGACAAGTTTCATCTACCAAGCATGCCCATCGAATGTTAGTATGTGTGCTACATGGCAGTTTGCACAATGTCTCTCAGAATGACCATGTTTAAAATCCAACCTTTAAGTCAGGACAGTGTTCTACCTGTCAACTTAACATAAGCGGTGAAAAAAGAGTGAGGTTTTTTTTGCGAACTAGCCCACAGGAGTGGGTTTGTTTGTAAAAACAAAACAATATTGAAAAGTTTCTTGTGGAATTTACTTACATGCAATATCCCAAGAACGTATTAGGCTGTATAAGAAACCATGAACATTAAAAAGTACCCATACACCATAAACACTGTTTTCATTCTCTACCTACTTCTATATGCCTACGAAATCAGAGTTGTGTATGGTTTACTGGAACGTAATAAGTTACATTACAACTACTAAATGTACTACAAGTTAGTGAACAAGAACGATCAGACAACACAACTTAGGCTATCGGGAGCAAACAAGCCTTAGGCAAAGATGTAGCAGTATAATACTCGTCAGATGAGTAGTACGATACAGAGGTCGTAAATTAGTTTGGTTCGTTCTCACCAAGATGGAAACTAGTTGGAGATATTGATTTCGGGTCAAAGTAGGAGTCGTTTAGACCAGACTAGCTTATAAAGTGTAATATAACCATGGTCGGTCGTAAAAACATGTTTGCTACAAAACGATGATATCTACTGAGTTATCCCATGCCTGCTCCGAATGGGCTCGATAATTTGAGTATCAGAGCTGGTCATGTCCCTTCTTATCAATATGCTTCTCTTAATGGGGTAATACTTAAGGGAGATTTTTGGCTCCCCGTTTTTTGCTGACAATGTTCTTTGCTTCCGAACAAATGCGCAGAAACATTCAATTGGATCTGTTTTCCACAAACGGACAACTGGACTCTTAACCTTCTGAGAATGGAATTTTCCGTGGAAATTATATACATGTCCTGGTAATCCTGAATAAGATTTCGTATAGTTACCAAATTTCCTGAAATAAACGTCCCAAACTGGTTATTTGGAGCTGATGATCAGTTGACTTAAATCTATTGAAGTCTGTTCAGTTTATCTGGTAAAATATCGAATGCTAAGTTGCTTCTGTTTGACATAAAGTGGAACACAGTTGTTCATGTGTTTGGCGTCGATTAGCAATTTCAATGGTAGTGTTATATTTTACTTTGTGCATCCATAACTTTACGTAATTTAGTATTCATCATTATTTTATTGTTGGGTCGTTATTATCGTTCCGCTGATATGTATTCACGGTGATCAGAGTATCATTGTGTAACTTAGTCAGCCGGCGTTTGATTACTCCTCATTTGTTGGGTCGATGTTGTATCTGCACGCCTATGACAGAGTCTTCTGATTTTCTTGTTGTATTTAACTCGAAACGAGATAAATTTTTAATGATGATTTACGTTTACAACTTGCGAAGACCTCAGTCTAGTAAACGTTGAGACACTTTAAGATCGGCTTGTTTATCGAATAGATTGGACTGTTTTCACTAGGTCCACAGAGTACGCTTAACTCAGTGATAATCTCAAGTCTGTTAATCAAAGTTTAAAACTGTCCAATTTGTGGTAATATTTGCATAACCCCTGAAGTAATGCGGAATCCAAACAATTTACCGTTGTAATCAATCGTTTCACGACAGAAATTGTTGCTATTGGTTTGTCAACCCTTGGACTTATTGAGCGCGTTCAGGTAAACTGACCATTCGATCATAATGACACGATCATTTTAATGAGTGCACAGGTGTTGACGGTCCCCACAGCAATCATCTTACTATGTCGATGAGGAACATCTCGTTACCGAAGCCGGTTATGCAACTCTCAGTCGGCATATACGTTTCGAGTGTTTCCATTCAACTGAAACGATATGGAAACAATATTGAGTTGGGTTATCAACCACCGCTTCATTCATTCTGCCCTGGTCGGTCAACCCCTACATGCCATCAGACTAGTAGAAGTTCTCGTTATTCTAATCTTCGTCTATCGCGCACGTGAATGTAACCTACCCTAATCCCATTTTGTTCACATTCCCCCAAAACCCCTGATAAAAATGGATCACCAAGTATTCCGCATAAGGAACAATTCAGCATGTAGTCGGTGTATTCTTCTGTGATCCACATCCGTTCTGTTGATCAGTTTGTAATTATATATGAACCTATGTACATTACTTCCGAAGTTCAAAACAACAAAGATGAATTTCTTGGCAGGAAACCGTAAGCAAATTGTTTACGAAGATACTGTTGGTGGTCAGTAGTGCAAAACTACGAGTCGAACTGTTGTCCACGTTTTCAGATTATTCACAGTCGAAGCAGCCCCGTTAAATGTTAAGCCACAATCTCGTATGAGTAATGCTGAGGTTGTCCGATCATTTGGAGCGGAAGACACAATGACTCTCCATTTAACTATATTCAATGACCGCTAGATTAGAACACAGCAGTCAAGACAATATCATCGACATCTTGCAAGGTATTATGCATTAAATCGACTATTGCTAAGCATTCTGGCAGTTTGCTGATGTAATCTAAACACCAGTGACAGTTTCTTACAGTCTTTGTGTTTAGATAGTTTTTCTGGCTTGCTGTTTTAAAAAGATGTGCTATAGAGTGCCGTAGAGTCATCCATTTTACAGTCCTACAGTAGTGCTAGATTCGTAGAAAAATGGTGTCGTTCAGTTTACTTTCTCACATTCACAATGATCATCACATACACATTGGTATTTGAATGCACGCCAACTACTGACGTAATTAAGCTGTTTTCTATTAAATGGTTAATTATCTTATTTGGGAATGGAAAGAATGATTTGCTGATCCATTTGTATCTGATTTCCACACAAGGTTTATCACTGTTTTGTCATTATTTGTTGAGGAAAAATCAAAGCAACAAACGAACCGCTAGAAAACCAGAACACCTTTCAATATTCTACATGCCAGTTTATCGCATCATTTGTCAGAGTTCTTTGTCTGTGTGTTCAATTCGCACAATTCTTACCACATCATATTAGGAGGCAGTAATGTGACATTGTCATTTTCTCAGTGAATTATTGATGAAAGTCGTAACAATATAAGCAAAATAAACTGTGGGAACGCGCAGTGAGTATACGCTAATTCTTTTTTCCGCATTCCCTCATATGACACACGACTTGACTCCATGAAATGAGTTATTACGTAACGTGAGAGAGTATCACCTCATGATATCGAAACTGCGTGAGTGGATCAACCATTCATGGGACGAATGAACATTAATGTTAGCGTCAAACGGTCCTCGAAAACATGCCTTATGGTACAGCGTTTGACGGGTTCAAAAGTCAGTATTTTGCCATTAAACGAAATTGCCACAGGATATGTAAGACGGTCTAACTTCGTAGGTCAGGGAATTTCCAACGAGGTTTATTTCCACGGGCACACAATGGAGAGAGAAAGTTTACCACCAGTTCTGCTTGTACCATATCATAGTCCTTCGATTGATGTTTAACGTAATGACGAGTAGTTGGGAAGTGAAACTAACACTTGAGCTGAACGCCTCCAGCAGAGATAAGTGAACGACCCCAACTGAATCAGGAAGTAGTCGGAAGGTAAGTTCCTATTTCTTAAACCCAGCGTCGCACAAGATCGAAGTAAAGCGATTTCAGAAGCATCTATGTGGGCGTGTACACACTTCATGAAAATCAGAGGACTTTCACTCAATGATTCCCGAACTTGTGACTTTTGATCTCGTCCATCACGTCCAACATGCATTGGGTGATACCCAAACACGTATATACGTTCAGCCATTAGAGTGACAGATGAGAATGACACAATTTCATCCGTATATAAGCAGCGTGAGAAAATTTACGCAAGATAAACCTTACGTTGTCATATTCAACTATTTAATGTCTTCGTCTGCTCTTTTCTTTCTTCCGCATCCCCGTTATCGTCCTTCTATGCACTAACATTTCAGCTCACGGCAGAGTGTCACTCATTTTGAAAACGCTGCTCTAAGTGGTCCTACTGCGTGGATCGGATTTTAAAATGATCCAGGAGAAAACCAGTTACAAGAGGCCTAACTTTTGGCTGCCTTCGAACCGAAGACAGAAACAGCGTGTCCAAACACGGCAAACGTTCTACCAACTGGGTTATGAATTCTTACCAGAAGCTCAGAACCTGGTACACCTAGATCTAATTGCCCATCTAATTTAATGTTTCATAAAGAATTCTTCAAATGTTCCAGGAGGTTGACTACCTATGCTGGATTTCTGAAGCATTTCAAGATGGGATACACCAGATCCACTGTGAGAGCCGGAGTTACACTGCTGACAGATTATCACATCTGCCACACTAATTTTCGTCAACATAACTTCAAAGTGAACTTTATTCACAAGTAACTGTAACCTTCGCATTCATACAGACCTTCTAGCCAGCCTCTTTCAAAAAACATGGGATGTAAGATTTTCCTTCTTATCAGAGTTTATCAGTACTACCTATCTTTACCATGGCCCGGATTAGAATTCCGGTCAAATTTTCATGGGTTACCCATGTTCAGCATTATGTCGTTGACTTCACATTATGCACGGTCAAAATTTCATTGACGAGGTACAACAAGGACGAAAATCGAGTATATTGCTATTTGAATGCGATGGATGTAATCAGCTGTGATTGATGTTTGACTTGAAATCAACCAAATCCCTAACTGTTCATCAGTAAGCCAATATACTTTTCAAGGGGATGAGTGATGCCGTAACAGGTGACTACTGACGCATGGTCAGTAATCGTTTGAAGTATAGTTCAGTAGATGGATGGATAAAATGAATATTTTGAATGTAAGGTACGCCACCTATTCTGCTAGTATCAACAAGTTTGATAAATGTGTTACAATTCACCCCCACAACATGTGAGGAGAGATGTAATCTTTCAACTAAACGGTACCTCAATGTATACATCTCACTGCAGAATAAATAAACTTCTGTGCGAAATACATGCTTTTTGATCTAGCCTATATCCCTGTTCTACACTTAGTTGAAAGTCTCTCAGGAGTATTATTCTAGCAACTACACGACTGTGTTTAGATTTCTTGTTCTGGATTATAAATAATATACTTCTAGGGAACAGGATGAAACGATATGAGTCCAACTCATTTTCATGTACTAGTCAGAAACACTTCAAAACGGAGCATCAATTTATGGAAGCGAAGGTGAACAGACAAGCTACACTGGGTATCCTCGGTAGATCACGTATATTTTACGGTGCACACTCTGAAAATGGGAACCGGGCAGACATGTGCATTAGCTCTTAACCTAGAGCGTTGTTGGCTGGATCCCTCGTTTGGATTACGTTTATCTAATGCGACAAAACGAAAGTGGAAATGGTCGCAGAGTTGTGGGCACATGAAACATTATCAAACAGTATTTATAGTTCTTGTCATTGTAGTCAATGCACATTAGCCGCTCGACTTGGGAGGTATCGGTCCGAACTAAACTTTTATATAACAATTCATCACTCTAAAGTGGTCCTGTTGTTTTTCTGCGAATCATCTTTGTGGACATGTTGCTTGAACATGTGTAAGACATTCTTTAATCTTATAAGTTTTTTAACGTAGGCGCACATTTTCTCTATTTTTCGAAGAAATAGACAGACAGAACTTGGCGTTTTAAATACATCATTTTCGTTAGGTCACGAAGAGTTTGGATCCTTCACTAATCCAGTTGGTCTAGCTTATTTCCGTTGTCATAGTATAAAATGTTTCACGGAAACCACATTATTAACGAAAACTAAGCATATGACGAGTATCGCCGAGTTTGCCCCATCTAACCAAGTAGTTGAACTGATTGTATTTCAGTGAGGACGATGCCAGATTGTATGCAAGTCAGGTGGTGTTAGCGTTCGAATACTTACACGCATTCGATTTGGTCTATCGTGATTTGAAACCAGAAAACTTACTGATCGACAGTACGGGTTATTTAAAGGTGAGTAAACCCATTATTTATTATATAGAGTATAAACTGGCAAACGTGACAAATATGCTTTACTTAATGTACAATGTGGTGAGATCAATACACTGCAGCTCATAACATTTCTTGAACAAGTTGTTTAAAAGTTTCATTCTGTGACGAAAAAACGTGCATTTGTGCATGAATTGGAGAATAGTCACGTATATTTTTGCAAACATTCATTAGCCTATGTAATTTAGCATAAAACACAAGTATTCGACAATGTACAATGAAATGTTACATACGACCGAATTCAACGAGTTTTTCTTCAACCTACTGTCCTTCCCGTCATCTCTCTCTGTCTGCAAATCTGCGTATTGGGAACGTTCCATTCTGAGGCTCTTTGGTACTCGAAAACCTTTTAACCTCTATGAACACGTTTAAATACGATGTAATTTAAAACCCTGTTTACTGTCTAAAATCTCCTAAGTTGTCAAATCCAGTAACTATCGTCATGGCTTTCTGTTTCTCAAGGTAGGTTCAACATTTAACTTACAGCAAGCAACTGAATAGAAGTTATATATTACGAGATGAATACATCTCATTTTCCTTGATCAGTCACGCACATGTAAAACGGAGAACATATACAAAACAAAGACCACATCACAGGAGAGTGAAAGAGGTATGACCAGATTCTTCAGTGTGATAAATAATCCTGCCATTTTAGTAAATTGTGTATACGCTGCCTACTTCTCATTGTTTTTCATCATTGGAAAACAATTACGCGGGAGTTTCATTACGTCATAATGCATTAAGATGTATTTTATGTTAGCAATCAGTGGGACGTCTATCGGATATTTTAAGTATGACAGAAAATTCCATCGATGACCTTACCATCTCTTGTTATGTACCTTTGTTGCAATCATGATTTTCGGTTGTCTATTACGACATTGACTTTTAGTCATCTCAATATCTCGACCTCAGTACACAAGGTGCCGGTGTGTGATCGTCTGTTGACCTTTTTCCATATTCCAAATCTCATTTACTAATGTATTTTTAACCCCGGTGCAAATAGCTATTTACATTTCGTATCCACCTGTATTCATTTCCCATGTTCACTGTGCTACATGCACTCATCGATACTTTTTTTGTTGCGTGACCGATGACGTCAAGTGTCTGGATGTCAGCGTGCGCTTTTGTGTGATAAACACTTAATTCCAACACACACAGGTTGCTAGTCTTGACCATGCGTTGTTGATTGTACTGTTGGATCCATACGGTGTTTCAGTAGCACATGATAACGAAAACACTTACACAATGTTAGCCACAGATCATTAGAAGTAACGAATATTAAAATAGCATCTTTCGAACATACAGTTTTACATAATAAACGACTTATTTTACCATTGAACTCAGAAATGCTCTCACTAGCTCATGCTAAGGCAAATTTCAAACAGAGTCACTTGCACCATATTCGTTCTGAATTCTGTCGTAGAACTCTGCATAGTTTACAGTAGTATTGACTAAGATAACTGAACCCAAAACGTAAACACTTGGATCCGTATGTTGTTAATGAAACGGCGGTTTACGATTGAATTCCTCACCGATCCTAGATAATAAACAGTATTGTTTGATTTTCCAATACCATGTCAACATCATTTGTTTTCTTTCTGAGTGTTAAAAATATCTATGTACCAGATACCATGCTTAGTCAGATGTAATCTCAACAACAGTATCAGTAAACTTGGCCAGTTAAAGAATTATGATGTCCATATAGATTGAACACCACCCACAATTGATCGCAGCTGTCGCATTACCATAAACTATCCAGTCGGCCCCTTTCGAACAGCAGAAGCACTAGACTCGAGTTTCGCACTTATTACAGCTCGTCAGTAGTGCATATCCTCGCCACTGCGGGGACTTGAACCACGGACACGTTGTTCATGAGAAAACCGTGTTTACCACTGCGCCACTGACCTCACGTTAGGCACGACCGAATCATCATATGTGAACACTCAACCACTTTCGCTTGTGAGTAATGATCAGGTTGCCCGATCACCTCGAGAGGAGACACAGTTACTGTCTGTTAACCCCAATCGACGACCCCTCGACTAGGACTTCTCTCCAAGTTGAAATCACAGAAATCATTGACTTGTTGAGCGGTATTTGGTTACTGATGAGTAGTTGAGGATTTTGATTTTCATATAGATTGAACATCACCCACAACTGATCGTAAATGATCGCCCTGTTTCACTCATACAGTATTAAATTATGTTCACTCAGTAGCCGATGATGTACTGATAACAATTTGGCCCTTGTTTGAATAGGAAAGGTGTGGAATATGAGGTTCGAACTAATAACTCGTCACGGGCGAAAATGTTTGAACGTTCACTTATGACAATTCGGTCGTGACTAATGTCAGGTCACTGGCGCAGTGATAAACGCGATTGTCTCATGAACAGCATGTCCGTGGTTCAAGTCTCGGCAGTGGCGATGATATGCACTACTGACGAGCTTTAATGAGATCGAAACTCGAGTCTTATGCTTCTTTTGTTCGAAAACAGCCGACTAGAAAGTTTATTGGAATGCGACAGCTGTGATCAATGGTGGTTGACTTTCAATCTACATGAGAATCAAAATCCCCTACTACTCATCAGTAATTATGATTTCATTAGAATGGTACAACTGTTTCAAGGGCCAAATTACACGTTAGTGGATAACTATCTGTGGTAAATCAGAGACTAAACATAATGCAACAAATTTACTTTTCAAGCACATCACATTGTCACTAAAGACTGAAGTTAAATAACGAAAGCAGCCACATAAATTCCGAGAAGATGCATCCACAAAGGTTTAGTTGATACCTACTCACAAAAGTGAACAATTCTGTTCTGTTGACGGTGTCCCCAGTTTCGTTTGTTCAAAACAGCTGACGACAGATTACCACGGATTGCGCATGAATCAGTTGGAAACTATCACACAATGGAAATTCATTGATTCATTATTAAAGGATATTTGCGGTACCTTTTCGTTCTTAACTGAACTGTATTTCAGAGGATTTGAAAAACAGTCACGAAGCCAGTGGATAACAGCCTTTGTTCTTATATACAATGAACTACTACCATTCGATGAGCTGTTCCAACTTGTTCCGGCTAGTTATCTTATGTCGAATATTTTACTGTCGGCTTCAACTTATGCACATTTTTGATGCCGACATAGAATTATTTTAGTTACAGTCTACTTACAAATCAACTAATTCTCGTAACGAATTTCAACGCAGTATTCATAAATGTTATACGATGGTCGATGTTTCCTTCGGGATCAGTTCATCACGTTTCACTGGCATACCGCAGTATTGATAGCACCATTGAGCGGTAGACACGCAGCCTATTGACCATTTTCAGACTGTGGTTCTTCCACACACATCTTTCAAGACATCCGAAAGCATTACTAGCCTTTGCCACATGAGTTCTCGACTCGCGGTCCACGGACAGATCGATGGAAAGATTGCTGCCCAAGTAGCAGAAATCTGTGCAGCTGCCGACAACATCTCCATTGATACGAATTTCAGGCTCAAGTGCAGAAACAACACCTCCGCCCGGAGAAGGCTGAAAGAAAGAAAATGTCTTACCTGTGTTGATATCCAGTCCAAACTTGGATGCCGCGGTCACGAAAGCCGTGGCCAATCGCTGTAGTTCGTCCTCGCTATGTGCGAACAACGCACTGTCATCTGCGAACGAAAGCATTCACATCATTGAGGTATGTGACCGAGTTTGGGCGTTAAAACGTCAGATATTCAACAGGTACCCATCCATCCGGTACTCTGCCTCAACGCCGCCCTTCCCATAGTCCTGAAAAGCAACTGTTACCATGGCAGTCAAACATAAACTAAATAGAGATGGGGCCAGGACACAACCCTGCTTTACACCAGTGACAATGTCCAAAGCATCGGGTGTAAATCCACACTGTTGTTCCTTCGCCTTCACGCTCACACACAACATTCTAATCACGTTGACGAACTCACTCGGAAATCCAAACTTACCGCCTCGCGGCTCAAGGGCCTCGAGGAAGTCTATAAAAAGGGCATACAGGGACCGGTTTCATTCTCAGCATTCTTCCAGAGTTTGTCGATCGTATTCCGACTCGCCCGAAATCCGCATTGCTCCTCAGGAACATTGGCCTCCAAAACTTCCGTATCCAGCAGAATTTTGGCAAGCACCTTGCCTGCGCAGCTCAGCAGACTGATACCCCGATAACTGTCGGGGCATTGCTTGTTACCCTTACCTTCAAACATAGGTACTATCAAAGCATCCTTGAAATCTTGTGGCACTTCTTCCGGTTACCAGATGGAGTGAAACAGCCGAAGCATAGCCGGTCCACCAGTCCTGATAGTTAGCGGCATCCGAAACGGATTAGCCTGTCAGATTGACCGAGGCCGAGAGATGCCTGCGCATCAACCACCACCCCGAGTGGCTTGCGTTGCATTATTTGCGGTTCCACTGACATACCACGTATCCGTTGTGAATCCGAAGGAATATGACCCGTAGGTGTGTGAGTGAGGCCTTTTGTATCCAGCCGGCCAGTGTCGGTCATTCTTCACACACGCACACACACATAAAAACATACGGAGAAGGACACCATTTATTGATCGCTATCCCCTCAATATTCGATAACAATCGCTGGTTCCCTGTCAACTAACGGACACATAATTATACATCCAAGCTGAGTTACGGTCGATAGGTTAGCAAATGCCAAACCACTGATTATAATCACTGTTTAGGCCTGTTGCTCAGTTCGCTTCCGATTGTGCCTCACCATTACATAATTCGTTATTTCTGACGCATACCTGCCTTGGATACAGGATGCAACTGACCCTATGTTCAACCGATAGAGATAACCAAGACACTACACATGCATTCATAAATATGTTATTTTCATTTAAATTGAATATCACTCATAACTGATCGCAGCTGTCACATTCCCATAGACAAGTCAGTCTCTGTTCTGGTAAATCAACTACAGTTGATGGTAAACATTCTGAATGTGCATCGCTTTACAGCTGTTGGCATTGAACGGTAATTTACTTTCTATGAACACTTCAAATAGTCTTGAAATGTTGCCACGTCTTCCGGGTACTTCTAGAACTTGCCAGAACTTTGTGTCATTAGCGTATGACAACATCGGTGATTTAACAGTACTTAATACTTCAAGATAGAAAAAAACATCAGATATGCTAAGACTGTTTATTACAGAATGCCGCTGTTGGCTGGGAACGTCTCTGACAGATGTTCATTCACCTTGGCGTTGAATCCACGTTCGGTCAGATAATCTTCTAACCGGGTGGGTAAGCGCTCATCATCGTCATAACCGCTCAGTTTCTGCACCAAAGTTGAATGATCAACGCTATCAAAGGCGTTGAAAAGTCAAGATAAACTAAGTCTACGGCCAATCCTGTCTGTAACCTTCGTCTAAACATTACGAACAGTTGGCAGGTTCTTGGCGCGTGAGTATCCCATACGAAAACCATTTTGCTCCTTGTTGACGAGGTAGAGGTCTTCCGGATATGGGGTTAACTGATGAGTAGTAGAGGAATTTTTGTTTTCATATCGATCGGGCAACCTGATCATTACTCACAAGCGAAAGTGGTTGGGTGTTCATATCTGATAATTCGATCGTGTCCAGTGTGAGGTTAGTATCACAGTCATCGACATGGTTACCACATGGTAGCGTGATCCGAGTTCTTATCCCGACAGTGGCAAGGAGCGAAACTCGAGTCTAGTTCTTCTTTTCAAAAGCGGCCGACTGGATAGCCTATGGGGAGGTGACAGCTGTGATAAAATGTGGGTGCTATTCAACCGATATGAAGTTGAATTGAACGAAATGAGTAACTAGTGGGACGGTCCAATACTGCTCTTAATGGGACTGGATTTTAAAATCTTATGAGACAATGTTGTTAGACCGTTGGTGGATGCACATTTAAAGCATTTGTACAACCAGCTTTTCAACTCAATAACGCCTACTGGAAACTTGGTATGGCTGACAGCAGAATTTGTAGACACTGTGCACCATTTTTAATTCCGTATGTTTAAAAAAAACCTTCGGTTTATTCAGAGTGAGTAAAAATCGGACAAAGAATATAATTGTTCGATTGCCCAGAAAATCCTAAACTCCAGTCAAACTCAGTCCATCAGATGCATATAGATTGGCTTATCTCACACAAGATGAGAACGCTGGATCAAAGTTACAATCTGCAATTGTTGTGCAGTTATGTGAACTACACTGCAGGTGACCGACAGCCTGACGCAGAGTTTTCCTCGACCATTCTATCCAGACTTCAACTAGCATATTGCCACATACACTATTTATTGTCGTTGTCTATTCTTGTATTCATCTTTCACCACTGACTCCTCCTCCTTCTGACGAGCGGCACATAATGAGACACTTGAGTAGAACCCCTGTGTCATTTAAGCGTCGTTACATCCTACATTAACGAGCTTATAGGTTACTCAATCCACTCGGAATATGTGCTAAAGCGAGGAGTTACCATTTCGTTGTTCTCATGTTAGTGATTATTTTGAATCGATTACGATCCCAGGATTTTTACGATTACCTCTCTGATCGTGACATCCACAAATGTACTGTTAATATATTTACATCTTGCTGAACATAGATTGTGTAGATATTGTTGATTGCAACCACGAGGTTAGTTGACAGGTTATTTGATGTGTGTGTGAGAAGGTAACTTTACCAGTCTGATTGATCGTTGAGGTCATTCACGGCAATTGAGCATTTAGGCCTTTTGTCAGCGTATCACATTAGGTCTATGAATGAAAGATGTGGTCGTTTTTTCTTCCATTAACACAGACCCCTAATGAACACATCATCATTAACATCCTAACAGCCGTGAGCAAGACCAAACTTTACTGTGGCTCAGGCCACTGCTCACTTCACTAGTGACGTCAATTATTCTAGAAGAAAACTTGAATGAGAAGGTTAAAATTAACTTTAAAAAAGACTAAGCGGAAGAACTAGAAATGGTATGAATGCAGATACGCCACTGACTGCGGCACACTGTCGTCTCGGATTGCGTTTCTAACCAGCGATTTGAGTGATCATGGGGATCTCAGCCAGGCAGACGACACCTACCCACTTTGCTCGATGGAGCAGCCAGGATCTTCATATTTCGTGACCACGTTGTTGTCTGACTACCATGTGGTTTCACCCAAATGTTGGCGGTGTCACTATATAAAGCTCTGTACAGTGAACGCTCAGTTTGCATAGGGAGCACGTGACCCAACCATCGTAGGCAGTGTAACGCGGTTGGACGACCAGTTGATCGCACATCCCGAACGTTCCGGAATTCGCGTCGGCGAACGGCCACATTGCTCACGCAATCAGTCCACTTAATATGGGTCAATTGGCGGAGACAACGATGGTCAAACACAGCAAGTCTGTTGATATCTTCTTTGTGAACAGGCCACGTTTCCGAATCATATAGCAAAACAGAATGTACACAAGCATTATATACTCTTCTTTTCAGAGACAACCGAACGTCTTTTCAACGCCACAGATGATGCAGTTTGGCAAACGCAACTCGTGCCTTTGCTATCCTCGCTCATACTTCATCAACAATATTACAAACTGCTGAGGTAGCGCCACCCAGGTTTTTGACAGTGTTCACATTCTCAAACGAATTACCTACAATGAAGAAATTAGATGTGGAAATGCGCCAGTCTTCTGGAAACACTTTGCACTTTAAAGGTACAAAGTGCACACTGTATAAACCAGCCCACTCGCTCACCTTGTTCAACATGATCTACATGTCTTCGACAGAAGGGTTGGTCAACCTAGCTTCAGGAGGAAACCCAACACCAAACCCACTGGATTTCTCAAGCGCACCTTCCAGAATGTCGCTCATGACAAAAAAGAGCAAGAATGGGAAATCAGACACCCTTGACTAACACCATTAGAGGAGATGAACGTCACGAGCTATCACCGTGTTTGCGGAATGGACATATAGTAATCCAAACAGTTTCACGTATTTCCCTGGCGCTCGACTTCGAAGAAGACAGTCCTCATACCCACATATTCCCACCGTTCTTGAAAAAAGAGAGAAAGAAGAGGTCCGGTCTAGGAGCTTTGTTACACTTCAACAACTTGAGTTCCAGGGCCACTTGTGCTACCGAAGGAGGGCTGTCTGTAAAACAATAAATGACCATTCCGGCGTTGTCGTCCATATGTTTTGATTGGAGCCAGCTGAACCATTCTTCAAAATGTTCGGCTCACTTCTCAAGTCGCGCGACTGGCTAGTGATAAGTGAACCATCTTTTTCACATATGGTCTCACACCGACTAGACCGTCAGTGCAACCACGACTCAGATTAAAAAGCTTTCTGCTATTCTCGGATAAAATAACTCATTTCATCTCTTCCGACTGTTTGACCAAATGGAGCACACAGTTTTGCGCAAGCTTCCAGTCAGTTTGCTTTTAAGTTTTCGACGGTCGTCATAATACTCAGAACCAGGCTGAATCGAGCGAAATTTATTGGTGAGGTTTATCGACGTGTCAGAAATCTAGTTCCGTCGCAGCTGCACTTACTTCTTCACAGCAAGTTTTCGTAGCTGCTGCGATTTATTCCCAGTGTTCATTAGAATTCCTCATCTGATTCGAACTTGGCAGTTTGTACACCAGTAATTCCTGGAAAGCGTTCTCTACACTCTCCCGGTCCGAATGCCAGTTAAGTGTCTTTTATTTACGAGCGCATGCCCTCTGGTCAAATGACAAAACAGAACGGGTACGCACACAAAAACATGATCCGTGTCCAGGCAGCTACACCAAGAGACACGACAGTCCTAAACAAATTGGTGCCACCTGTAACTAACCGCCATATGATCGAGCATTGTCCACAGCTGAGAAGTACACGGAGGTCTCCGTGTAACATAGTGCTTTTTCCTGTGTTGGAATGCGATGCTCAAAATGCAGAAACGATGAGATGCTCATAGCCGCAGCAGTCAATCACCAATCAATACGGGGTACTCGGACACCACACATACCTCCCAGCCGCTTCTTCTCTGGAGAAAGACGACCAACCTGAGCATTCAAATCACCTGCTAGTATGACGGTATTGGAATGTCTAGTGTGTCTCAGAAGATCAGCGGGAGCATCATAGAACGCATCGTTGGTAGAATTCGAACGATATAATATTATAATAATATAAGTTAATTTAATGATACAATGAATATGTAATGCCTTTCTGATTTGCGTCGACATACTTCAACCGACTTATTGTGTCTGGCAGCATACAAGCAACTGTCCATTGTGATTCACTCGAACAAACACTGTTCTACCCTAGCACTCAGTACAATTCCCACTGCAGATTGACCACGATATTCAGCTTCGGCGTGATCAGAAACCCTGAGATAAAAGCGCGTGGATCGACGGTTATCTAGAAGTGAGCTCAAGAGGATAACGGTGCTAAGATTGTAGACTTATGTCTCTGCCAAACAGCACACATCCAGCTCCAGACTTGAGAGGATACTTTTCAGAGCAGCTTGCGGACCGACTTGCCGGAGATTGCGAACATTGAAAGGGCCAATTTTACCAGTTGTCTTGGCCTCCGAAAACAATTATCGCCCAAAAACACATGGAAAGCAGAAGACTTGGGGGCAAAACAGTAGGAGAAAGTCGTGGTGGGCTAGTAATGTCACTGTCCGGAGAACGATAACCTCTGATACTTCCCGGTCGTTTATACCGCGGAGGGAGGTTGGCTTGAATGATACCACTCCGAGTCTTTGACTCAAAAATCTGACCTCCGAGACAACAAGATACAGGATTTTCTTGGAGAACCGTATCTGGAGCCAACGACTCGAGAGTCTGACCCATTTGGCAGTGAGGGGCTTGCCTAGACCGAGGATGCAGTGAAGAAGATATTAATGTCTGATTCTGGATAGTGCTGCGCGCAATGGACGTATTCGAATGTACATCATGCTTTTAGACGGTACCGGATGTTTTTCGATCGTATTGGATAACACGCCGGCGGTCACGGTCAACCGTTGGACGGTCACAGTGCCCATTGTTTGATGGTACCCTTTCAAAACCCCTTCCTCTTGATACGGAAGACAGTAGTGCCGCAACTACAAAAATAATTGTGCTGTTTCCACAAGGTCGTTCCTCACTACCCAAACATTCCAACGCGGTTAGTAGTGCGACATAAAATGTTATGAGTGAGTCTGTTTTTCGTCTAACTTCTCCCCTTTGGCCTGTTTAGCAAGATTGCACCTGGAAGGACCGGAGTTCTAGTCAGCATAGCCCGCCAGGTCAAACCAGCACGCCAGTCCGTAGACCTTGTCAAACTAACAGTATAGGTCACAAAATAGGTCACACAAATCGTTAATGAATAACGAACATCCTTAACTCTTGAAGAAACAAAAGTCAGCTTCACCATCTGACAAAATTTGGTCGTCCGTGATTTGCAATTTATTACGAAATGCACCTGACGACATTTTTTCATTGTCTTCCTGTTTAACTGTGCTTACTTATTTAAATGATACCCCCACGTCCCACCGAAGTGACAGCAGCGAGCTACGCAAATGCACTTGCCAAGTGGATCGTCTACTGTTGAATTGGATACTAACAATTTTCTTTGTTAGGTCTGCAGTAACTAACAGCCGTACGCAAACCGTGGCGTCGCCATCGGTATTTCCACATAGTTTGTGCGGAAAACGTTTTTTTCACATGCAAATCATCTAGCACTATGTTGTCCGACTTTCCGAAACTAACTACCGATAAACGGAGATTCCGTGTTATGATCATTTCTATCGAATTGTCGTCTGCTCTTAAGCGACTACGATTCGCCTTGTCCACTGACCAGAAACCGATCGGCGTGCTGGGCGCCGTTTGCTGAAGTTTATCGCAAGTGCACTGTGGTTACGTAGACTGCTGCCTCCTTAAACCAGCGCGCAGGATCGATGGCCGGACGGACGTGACGCTCATCTAAGATTGCTGTGCACTTTGGCGCGCGCATGCGTGATGTGCGCATGCATACGTGTGCGTGACGCGCGCTTGCAACCCTGTGTATGTGCGCACGTCGATCGTCCGCAGCCCGGTCGGTAGGGCTGGCCTGAATTTTATCATGTCAACTACTTAGGTCAAGCTATAACTGTGTACAACTGATATGCGAATATGATGGAAGTCTTGCCACACTGTCGGACAATTGCGTGCAGTGCAGAAGCAGAAGAAATAGAATATTTTTCTGTCAAAAGCTAGAGTTGTCAACCCCAAAAAACAAGCAGTCAGACTAACAGACTATTAACTATTTAAACTAGCTTAGACTGTAAAGCTAATCAGATGAATTTGTGCCTCATAATCAACACGAATCTGTTCTATTTAACAAACATATATAACAAGCCCTGTATATTTTCCCCTCCAAACGTAATCGTGTTACAGGTGACTGACTTCGGCTTTGCCAAACGAATCAAGGGACGCACCTGGACATTATGTGGAACCCCGGAATATTTAGCCCCCGAAATAATTTTGAGCAAAGTAAGTTGTTGCTTGTATAATCCACCAACTGTTTTTTCTCTCAATCTTATCGGATGATAAGAGATGTTAAAACTTCTCTATTTCTATCATTCTGCTTAGGGTTACAACAAGGCTGTGGACTGGTGGGCATTGGGAATATTGATTTACGAGATGGCATGCGGATATCCACCATTTTTTGCTGATCAACCTATTCAAATTTATGAGAAAATCGTTGCTGGCAAAGTGAGTTGAGTGAATTGCGTTTTTCTAACTATGGAAATGTCTTGTAGCTTACCAACCTGCTGGCATTTGCAAGACAACTGGCAAACCTAGAATGGAATACAACCAATGGCAATCGCATAAAACTTGCCAGTAATAAAGGCACTAATCTTCATGCAAAATAAATTCTCTTAATTTATCAAGACGGCAAGAAGACATACATTGGGAGATGCAAGCATTTCGTTTATTCCCATCGGTCGATTACACAAAACATTCCGTTGTATAGGTAGCAACAAAACAATTAAATGAACTAACATCGCATAGGTGCAATCAGGGGTTCACTGCTGCGATAACGAAATTGACTGCGTCAGCACTTTTTGCAAACAGACGACAGAAGCTTGACGCTTGGTCAACAATGCTTTGGAGAATGCCAACAGCCTAGGGTTTCGACTGTGCAATAAGACCATGAACGATGTGACGGGATAAACCACATGACCTGTTGTGATTAGGTGTTTTGCGACCGAAGACGCCTGATTTTTGTTCGACTGTTGGTATACTGACCCGCGTTGAGTCATCGTTTGCATCAGCCACTTTGGGATGTGTTCCGCCACCCCTGGTCGTAAGTTTCGGTCCGTTCTACCAGTAAGTGAGTCACTTCAACTGCAACTGAACTGGTAGATGACAGTGTCGCCACGCGCCAAATGTTTCATGTAATCATCTTATGAGAGTAAACGGAATGCTTGCACCTCACAAATGTCTGTCTGCTTGCCATCTTTATAAACTGGATAAAGGGAACTTAATGTTCCAAATATCCCCAATTTTAATTTACTGAGAAGATACACTAGTAGGGTTATAGCCAGCAGTTTACAAGATATACTGTGTTTCCTGTCCAGGTGCTGAAATAACGTGAGCAAACTATACAGCTTGCCCATTTGGACAACATTTACAAAACAACTACTTTTGTGAGTTGGATTTGTTGATTCATGTAGACGACTGAGTTAAACGATTTCTGAATCCGTTCGTTTATTCTTCACTGAAGCAATCTATCAGTTTCGCTCATGTATATGTGCTTATTGCAGAATTTTTGTATGAAATTGCGTAATGTCTATGTCGCACGTTTTGCGAAGAATGAGAGTGTAAAAAAAGAATCCACCTGGTGAAATGCCCGTTTTTTACACTATAACAACATTACTTACAGGTAACCCTGATTGGAAGTTTGTCCATGACAATTTAGTTGTAAGGTCATTGACTCAGTGATCAACAGAGATACTTCATGACAACATGGACCGGAGTACGAATCCCGGTTGTGACAGGGATATCCATCCTTAACGAACTCTAACAAGAGAGAAACTTTGATCCGCTGCTTCTTTTTGGCTTATGTGAATGCAAAAGACACGATCAAGTTTGATTGATACTCAACCTTGACTGACCAACTCTTTGATTAGTAATCGATAACCTAAGCTATTGCATAGCAGATCAAATTAATTCGGGGAGTGTGACCTGGGTGAGATGTTTATACTGTGAAGAAGGTGTACTATACCTTGTTTTGATACGGTTGATGCCAGCCCCAATTACCTGATTGTCCATTTATCAGCTTCGTGTTTCTTTCACTTGAAGGAATAGGCAACTGTATTCGATCAATGAAACACTGTTGCGGTTGGCTGACTGGGTTAATGTATTGCTCGGAATTGGGGATCCCGAGTAACCCTATAAATCGCACTCGAACTGAAACCTCCTACGCAAGTAGTAAGGAGAAGATCTCGTACTTGTTTTAGTGAGAAGTTCTCATAAATGAGACGGAAAACTGAATTCATGGATGTACAACAGTATTGAAGAAATCCCATTCTGTGATTGAGTGATCGTATTGGCACTTGCAAAGTCAAACTGTACAATGATTGGTGCAATACAGAGCAAAGAAGCTGGCAACTAACGTGGAGTGCAAAATTGAGGTTTTTAATCTAGTGCTGATGGGGTACCTTAATGCAGCATTTGGATTGGTTCCTTGTTAGATCTTCTATTGTGTCAGGGTTTGGATAAGCGGTGAATCGAATAAATTTTCATCACAGTTAATCGTTTTAAGCAACGTTGACCAATCAGACCCGTCTATGGCACAAAAAGTTTACGGAGAAACCTAACGATAATCATTTTAAGCTACTTTAAATCGTTTCTTCGGACACTATGGGTAATAATTCGAGTGCAAAAAGCACTGTTCACCGGAAAAGCAGTTCGAAAGTGAACTTAGAAAGGTGGTTATACCACTTCACTGCGCTTTAGTTCGGCCTCACTTGAAATACTGTATACGGGTCCCGGCCCTGTACCCGCGCGAATTCAGAGTTGCCTTAGAGAGAACCCAACATTAAGCAACTCCTATGGCTCGAAAATGGAAGTTCTCATGTTACCAAGAATACTGGTTGCAAATAAGAATCATCTTAGTGTCAAGCCACCGTTTGAGAGATGATCTCATTGACACGTTCAGAGTCATTGATGGAATAGTTAGGATTCTGAAGGACACTCACGGAAGAAGGTAAACTGCGAATAGAGGTGGTATGTCAAAATAAATCAATTCCTCTCGCAAGAGTGCGAAGCTGTGACCTTTGGAACACATTTGGGACACGACCGAATGCCTTGAGTTAGGCAAGACGTTTTGATCTACTACAGCATATAGGATGTCTATCAGAGCTGTTGCTCTCTAATCGACAGCATTATTTTCGCATGTCAGCAACCAGGCTACCGATATTTTGTTGCTGGCTCTCGTGCATCCTTTTCCTCTGTCTTTATTTTCCGCACCGGGAAGTTGTCACTTTATCCTAGTGTTTAGTCAAAACAGAGAGAAGACATACCGCGAAATGTTAACATTTCGATTTACTCTCATCAGTCGCCAACGTAAAACCAGCCATTTTCATACAAACTGCGTATAGCAAAAACAACTGAACGAACCAACCACATAGTTCTGACCTTTCATGCGCTAACAGTTCAGTCAGTTCCGCAGTAAGGAGATTGATTGCGTTAGCGCCTTCTGTGCACACAAAACTGGCCGACGCTGCTTGGTTAACATTGCCTCGCTAATCGCCAACAGTTTCGGGTTGCAATTATATAACAATATATTGAACGACTTAACAGGGTCAACTAGGTGACCGGTTGCTAAAATGTGTTTGGCGGTCGATGAAGCCAGGGTCTTCAAGCTTGTTACAGTCCGTAGGTCGTTTTTTGAGATTGCCGTCGATAGCCACTTAAGAATGTGCTACGCCATCCGTTGATGCAAACACTAATCTGTCCTGCCTATGTAGACATCATTGCAACTGCAATTGAACTGGTATACTACGTTAGAGACAGACTGATCGGTTGAGTGTGTATCACCGCTATGAAGAGCCAAGCGCCTAGTCCTTAGCAGGATACGTAGTTGGGCAGCAGGGTAGATGCGTTGCAACCCTGACATCAATTTGTGACTAATGTTGTTAGTTGAACTGGATTTGTAGAAATATGTTCTTTTTCTGCGTACTGCGGCCTACCACTTTTGGTTCTTTCATCTTACTGTGGACATCCATAGTATCGTTATTATATTATTATTATTATTGCTATGTACTCTCTCATTAATAACTACTACCAGCAAAGTATTCGTCATTGTAAATTTGGGTTTGAGGGGACAGAGGATGATGGGTTGTGAGGTGTTCTGAGGTCACTAGTGTTAACGTAATTTTCTCGACCGTTAAAGTAATTGAAAGCCAAAGAATATCATCTATTGGTAATGTTGTATAACAGGTACTTCTGTTTGTGAGTAGTATAGTGCTTACATTCAGGAACTAAAAGGTTAGATCTCAACACCTGGAAGATGAGGGGCCAAAAACTATTATGGGAACAGGGTGTACACACTTTGGGGTGTATGTCACCTAGGCGAATGACAATATACTGCTATCAAATATGTGCGGATACACGTAGAGCCATGCAAACGAGTGTGCCCGTTCGATGTTACATGTTTTCACAAAACCTGTTTCACGTAATAAACAATTCCACAGGCCGCACACCTTTTGCACTCATAACGATGACATTAAGGTATCATCAAAAAGAGCGTGAAATAAAGTGAGTCAGCTCAATCCATCTAGTCATATGAACTTCACATGAATGTGAACCTAACCCAGAGGCGTCAACAGTATCTTCTCTAAACTGTTATAATTATTCAAATTTCACGCGAATTGTGTTACAAAGGTTTGAATCAGAAAGTCGAAATAACAACAGCTAATCCATTAGTAACGAACCATAATGGTCGAAACGTTTCCCTAAAACGAAAGAAAGTACGTGTGTTTCTTACGAGGTGCATCAGGCTACACGGTCGTTTTTTGTTCTGCACAAACAGCACGGAACTGTCACTTTGAAGTTCACGTAGTTCTTTAGCGGTGACCTGATCATGACATGTTTATTTAAGTATGATGTAGTACACGTTAGTTTCAATATCACAAACACACACCCCAGTCAAATAGTTGCACCTTTGACGTGTTCACTTTTGTTGTTCGGAGAAATAGCATGGTGTTTCTGTCGCTGGTTCGAATCCAGCCGAAGCCCTGACTTTTCACAATTGGGTTTCATCTAAAATAGCTATTTGGAACTAACATTTCAAACTCGCCGTTCTCTAATCTTTTTACTAAATACGATGCTGAGTCAATTTAACATTTATTGGAAAGCGTAGACATTTGCCATATCCGAGTGCATTTTTGAGAGCAAGCATAAAGTAGTAAACACGCCTTTCCAGTAAACATAAAAGTCGCAATTTTGCTCTAAAACTGGACAAACGTGTGTTCACTACTGAGGACGGTGCATCTAATGTAAGTAAATGCGCGACTAAAAATGTCGGACTCTTTACTAATAGTCAAGGCACAGAAAAATGTGTTCAAGGAAGTAGAACGTCCGATCTTGCTGAGAAATCCTACTTGCAGCACTAACGTCAGGAGTTAATCGCACGGTAGTTGGATATCTCCTCAAGATTACTGAATGACTGAACTGTTGGTAACGAACGAATGTGGCTGAGGAGTTGGCTGTAATGCTTCGCATTGTTCTTGATCCAACAGCTGGTTTCAAAAGCACTAGAGTAAATGTTCAGCGCCTTGTCTAAACAAGGACACGTACTGCGGATTAACTCTGATCAGCGAATCAAACTTTCTTCTAGTGTTATTTGAAAGGTTCGCCCACTATTCATGCAATCAACTTTGATGGGTTTGGGAGTTGTTAACTTTTGTTAACGATCAATTGGCACTTCCCAACCAAACATTTCGAACTTTGGGGAAGTATTCCTAAAATAGGTAGGGGAATTCCTTTGTTCTGTATTACGCTACCCCACCGTTCCTGCATTCTCAATGTAAACACAGTATTCGACCTGCCGTTGTGACTGTTTAACCTGGTCGTTGAAATGTATAGTGTATAGTCCATCGACTGAACAGGGACTTTTCTGACATACCATTAGAGAATATGATTACGTTCGCTGATGAACACCATCGCAGTTTCCTATTCACTTTTTAATAGTTTACAATTTCAATGAGAAATCATGCTGATGGATCCAGAAGGAACAAGTCATTAACAGTGGACATTACTTGACAAGTGTTCACTGGTGATCTTCGTATCTCAAATGTTTACACTTACTATAGGACATCGTTAGCTGATTCAGCAATAACCGATTTCTCTTCGTTATATTAGTTGAAGAAGTCAACGATTTTTTGGACAAATTAAACCATGAATACGTTGATAAGTGCAAACAACTGATAAAAGTGGCATAAATCTTCGGTGTAAAAACTTGGTTAACCTATCGAAGTTGTCAACTAGTGGGAATAAACAGCGTGCTGATGCATTGAGAACCAAGCTCATTCAGACAACCTTGAAAATTGGAGTGGACAAGTATGAGCACAATAAGATCTTAGTTAGAGTATAGTCATAAGGATACACCGTTTACCCGGAACTGAGAGATACTCAGCACGCAACATTATGATAAAATAGTGCGCACATATTGTTATTTGCCCCGTAAACCAGCCTACAACACTTTTTGAATTAGAAGGTCAATCGTGCTCCAATCGACGTAGTTACTCACAATAGTTAATCAACTTCTCCAGAAAAAATAAACGACCTGCTGTCACACGGCTAGAAATCAGAAAACAGTCCAGAAGTCCGGTAACCTTTACTATAAGTTTCATCTAATCGTTGAGAAAAACTATACTAGTTGTTGATTTATTGGTGAATCTTACAAACCACTTAAACTCAACCGTTCCTAGGAACACTTTTGGTTGTTGTTGCGCAGAAACAGAAATCGTCTTCATCTTCTATCCATGAACTTTCATATGCAGCAAGAAGAGAAGTGATTCTCTTGTTAGTTCACAAGATCTGTGTCTGCTTTCAAGTGTCGAGACAAAGACCTACAGAATATAAATCACCGCTTCAAAAATTCCTTTAAACGGACGAGGCTGGAATGTGAAGGGGAATATTCCAGATGAAAAAACGCCGACAAGCAACACGGTTAGCTCATGGTTGGAAACAGTGATGGTGTTGTTCGTTGCTCGGCTTGAGGATTAATGTATTCGGTTGCAAACGTTTTACCACCAAACAAAGTGACCTCATCAGCGCGTTAGTGTTTCAGCCTATAGATTTGAGCGTGGAGTTTGATGAAATGTGATGTATGCCTACACTGTTACACTGGAGTGAGTTGACCTTGTGACCTAAATTCTGATTGGCCACTTTTTTTCCTTGAACTTCGACCCGGATTATCACCGGTTGTTTTTGTTGCATTTGAACCTTTACAAAAGGCTCGAGGGGTTACTTCATACAGCTCTAGAACCTTCGATCTGGAGTCTGATTGGTCCCGAATCTGATTGGTTGGTCTTTGCACTTTGACTGTGTGGGACACTTCCTCGTTTTTGGAACCCTATCCGATTGGTTGATTTGTTAAATGATTGATGATGTCACCCCGTTTGGTGATGAAACGTTTGCAACCTAAGTTCCAACATCCTAATACTTACAGGGTCAGCTCATGGTGTAATTTGGTTAAACGTTACGTTTCTTGCACGTGGGATTTCACATGCGAAACCGAAATGACTGTTCACGGCTTTCTTTCACCACCATAAGGTCACAGTAATGAACGTTTCTCATTAACTCTGTTCCTTGTTGAGAACAACACCGTATCGTTGCCTACCTTTGTTAGCTGCACGTTAGACAAGACAACCTGAATTATGGTGCATACCTTCATGAAGTATCACACTTTTGTTGAAAAAATACAGCTCAGCTTGATTTCAAAATAAATAAGGACAATATTTAGTCGAGAGTACAAAAATGCAGGTAAGTCGTGATTACAGAGAGAGGCTTTCACAATTCCCTGATGAGTAGTGGGGGATTTGGTTGACAGGACTTGAACAACACCCGTTTTTGATGGCATCTTTCTCCCCTGAACGGAAATTTTCAACGAACATTTTTCAAAACTAAGCACTAGACCCGAGTTTAGCTTTTGTTATCACCACTTTCGTTTGTGTACACCTCTACCACGCTCTCATGAGGTAACCGTGTTAATCACTACTCTATACATTTCCTACTAGATACGATCAAACAACTAGCATCAAACAGATCGCATGCTATTCACCATCAATGAAAACATTACTTAATAACTTCAAAAAGTTTTGTGAGTTTAGCACAAGGTTATCTATTAGAGCAAACAAGGTTAACTATGCCTTTAATGGAGGTGATCGAATAGTACTTACAATAAAAAATGATTGAGCTTTTAGAAACGATAATTTGATCGTGAACTGAACGACTTAGTGTGCAACACGGCTATCCCGTTCCACTGATATGCACTTCATTAGAAGGTTCGGTGACCACTTGGCATTTTTTTTACTGTTCATCTTGGACCTAAATTTGAAAGTCAAATCAATTCGTTTCCATAATAAACTTGTATAAGATTACGTGAAGTGATAACTAATGTGATGTACCCCCGATTAAATGTTTGTACATTCTGATCACGCTTAAGTAATTGTCTAGTTTGAAACAAACTAAATTTTGTACAGATCGAAAATCATGTCTTAAGCGACACTAGAATGAACAATAACCATCGTAATTTCCTTTGCTTGTTCAAAAAGTCACCGTGGTGAAACATTAGCCATCTTAGTAATACCTACTTCCGCTTTTTCCTATCCATCTGATTTCCTGTCTGCAGAACACTATGTCGATGTTTTGAATTGATTAATAGTGAAACGAACTTCAAATATGATGGCAAATACTTGTTTCATGAGCAAGTTTTTGTTTTCATTGTCTCCCACCCCACTAATTTAGACAATATCTTTTAAAGTATTTAGTATGGAAGAATGTGCTAAGTTTGTCTAATTATCACCAAAACACGTTAGATCAAAATGAAAGAAATCCGAATTAGGGAGTCAAGTAACGGATGTTTGTGTTCCCAAAGAGTTGAGAATAAGCTTATCAAAACGTATCGTTTGAAGAATATTGAAAACTTGGGCTTTGATCGAGGAGCGTATCAACATCGGAACTTAGTGAATCACGTTTGATTTTTCCTAATTCCATAAAGCAAACTTCATTCTACCCTCGCTATAGTAACTAATGTCAAATAGTGTATCTTGGATACACTTAACCGGTTCCGAAAAAACACCAACTGACCTAAACAGAATAAACGGGAAATATCTAACCGGAAGGTTACTTATGTTTGATCCTATTCACATTAATCCTTTCGCCAACCAGCTTCGAGAAGAAGTATCAGAATACTCGACTTTAGTTCTTGTTAGAGATCGACAGCACTGCACATCTCTACCACAATTGGGAGTTGAGGTCGAGTAAGTCACCTATTGGCCATTGAATCTCTGAACTCTCATTAGGCAAGTCCTAATTAACACACACAACCCCCTGGCCACATCCACCGTGTAACTAATACCCTGGTTGCCGAGGTGGTTTTCTGCAATGAGGTGAGGCTGGAGCGTTTTCTTGACTAGAGAAAGTTCAGCCAATAAGAATCCACACACAATCTGCAACAGACAGAATTGTGGCCGTTCGGCACCAACCACCCAAAAGCGACGATCATCTGCTATATCAAATTCGTTCTTAAGAGGTGGTAATTAAAACAAGTTGTCTGAATACGTATCCGATTTAAAAAACCCAGTTGTTCAAGACAAGGTCGTGGAACGTAGCACTGAATGGGCCAATCTGCGCGCATGTGCGTGCATTCATAAAGTCTCTCTTTGTCTGTTAAACTGCTGATGGAAAACAGCATTACCGTACATGATATAATACCAGAGGCAAACAAAGTACACTCATGGTCACCCAAATGTAACAGTGATACTGGTGAGCTACATGAGTTGCACTTTTGTTTCAAGTGGTCATTTGTAAACGACCACGATAAGATACTCCCAAAACATCTCCTTTATAACGTGTGTTCCACAGCACCAATGCTTGTTCCGGTTAACCGTTGTCAGCGTCAATAACTTTTTTTATTCATGCCTGTCATTCACCTGTCTCCTCACATTTTTCTTCTAAAGAACATTAAGATAAAACCCGTAAAGCTTTCGTGCTCCAGTGTTTTGAATTATCCACCCAGCGTTTGAAGTAACGTCGTCAATTTTGTTTCCACGCGGCGATTTGAGTGCCTAGACCCGATCACCAAAACAATGGCTTCTTCAGTCTATCATATCCAAGCTGAGTCGTCATAATTAGGCTCATAACAGTTTCGCCTAACACTAAAACAAACCCGTGCCTTTGTAGACACATGGCTGTGATCGGCCGGATAACCGTTTTCACGGGAAGCACTGTACGATTGCCTGTCATGCCGCAAATCGGAGTAGTCTGTTTTGTTGCACAATGACTATTGTATCCCCCTTTTCCCACGGACTGAAGTCCGTCAATCATTTGCAGTTGGTCCGCAGATGGACTGCCATCCGACAACTTCCACAAACGAATAAGAAAGGTTCTTGCAAGGATTTGATGTCAGTGATCGTCAGGAAAATGGTCCTCACGCCTGTTTCACTGGTACTGTGTATGAAGTTTGCTGAGCACAGCCGAGTAGAATGGAAGTTACCCGTCTGTTACAAACATTGAGGCTGGACGTAATCCTGTATACCTTGCAATGTAAACTCCTTAGTGTAAAGGTGTATCGTGTTTAGTTTTGTAACAAATGAAATCAAACTGCTGTCAAAAAACCAACAGAATTTAGCGGTTGTTGGATGAGTACTATTCCGTTCGCTGTTGCTCTTGTCAGCTGACTTCATCCATCCTACTGATGAAAGGCTGATATCGTGCCAGAAAGGATTTGTACACCAAGCACGATCGAACCTCCATAATAGCTCCCTCACCTCATTTCCAGCCGAAAGGTATCATTACGTGAGGCGGTTCCAGTAGACCGCTGCTCGATAGGTTACACAAAAGTCAGCCCATACTACCATTATAGAACACAACCGCAAATTACACAAATGCAAAAATGTGTAGGAGGCTGTGAACTGTAACTAAGGTTCACTCAATCGTATAAATGTCCTATCTCCTGGACAGTGAAAAAATATTTATGTCTGAGGTGATGCCAATTTTGATGGTAAGGCTTACTGAGACAACTGATAAGTAGTATATTAATTATATGTAGAGGAAACGTCGAATGATACAAAATACACTCAAGTGACAATTGCTTACGGTTTATTCATCCATACTTACTCTTTAGGCAACCGCTTTTAAAAACTCTTAGTAGAGCTTTCCATATTCCCGCCGCTATCTGGATTTAAAATCTGTCTCAAACGTCCAACCACATTTGCATGTGTGTGATAGTCAGATTGTTCCATCATCCACGACCTCCTACTGTTTATCAGCAACGAAGACACCGGTCAGAAAATTTAATGACTTTTACAATCTCAACCTGATGCGAAGTCTTCATAGTTGGGTCATCGATTGAAGTTAACAGAAGAATTACCATGTGTCTTCTTGAGACGATCGAGCAATCAGAACACTTCTCACAAACAAATTTAACAGAGCGTTCACATACGATGATAGTGAGCTTTCTTCTACGGAGTCATAGTTTGCTGGATTCTCTAGATCGTTATATTATCAACTAAGCGATACATGTGTGTACAGCTTGCTTCAATAACTGTTCGTTTACTCTTATTCCTGTCTGCTGGTTTCCTGGGACCATGTTTGTGCTGTTTTATTGACAGACCACTTGCTGTTTGGTGGCAATAACAAAAGGATCGGCTGCGCTACTGATTTGGTAATGTATAATTCTGAAGATCTTTATATATTAGCCGATCCACATCTTGGAGATGATGAATAATTTATAAAAATTCATAAGTCTTATCTCGTTCAGTTCTAAACGTGCTTCCTTTTCTTCTTTCTTGATGCCCAAATCAAAGGTTTTTGAGTATGCACTTTAATTATCGAAATACATTCTGTCCCTTAACGAGGAAGTATCTTGAATCACTTAATTTACACTCCGCCAACCCTGTTTGTTCACTTCCTCAATCACCATCAGTTTGCACGCCATCAAATGTCAACCTTGTAAGCAAACAATATCGACCTCTTGTAATCACAGCGTGATCTACAAACTTCTCTGTGTGATTCTTTCCCACTGGTCAGAATCTCGGGATTTTGTTTTTGATTATGATAAATGTCAGGATGTACTGACTTCGTGGATCAGATTCCTTCAACCCTCTTAGCTTACCGTCGAAATTTTCCAGCCTTCTTCACAAATGTTGGTTAATTATTTGATACTGGTCCTGTACTGATTCACACATCTTTCTTAATTCCACTGTATGATGGTCCAAACACACGTTTTCTGACTTTATTGAAGTCAGAGGTCTGACACCTTCTGTGACTTAGTTTAATCTTATGTCAACTGCTCGAAAGTTTGTTGCGGCGCTTGAGTTCTTCCACTTCAGTTGTACTGCCCACCAACTGTTTTCGTAGATTAGTAACAAGCTCTGTGGCCATCAGTTAATAGTTAAAACTCATTTTCACGCTTGCACCTCAACCAATTGTCTCTCTCATTCATTTTCCAAATGTCTGTTTAACCTCATTTTTTCCCATGCATTAGTGTACAATGCCTTAGTCATCCTATCGTTTGCTCAAGTTCTGCACAACAAATTGAAACATCTACTAAAACATTCTCTTGTTTTAGGAATCGATCAGTTTCCTCTTCGTTCATCACAGCTCAAACAGAAATGGTTGTTCTAATTGAGTTGCTATCCAGTTTTTTGATGTAATCGATCTCTTGCGGAATCTGCTAGGAGGTTGAACATGTGGTAATCATCGTTGGAATAAAAGCGTCTAGATGTAAACATCAGGTACAACTTTATCATAAGCAGTTCATTGTAGCGTCTTGCCTGATCAGTTTTACTGATAAGCAATGTCAAATCCGTTACATTTGTCAATTATAGAGTTCCCGTGTTCACCGATGGCGTTGATGGGTTCCATCGTGAAGTGGTTTGGAAGTCCCATCGGGGCAGTCAGTCGTCCTGATCATTCACTGGATTACATGTGATAGTGCGTTGATCGGGCAACTGAGACCAAATGTCAAATTTTTAGACACCCGGTATAGCTTCGTAGCTTAGCTAGTGGAGCGCTTGCCGCGTCTGGGTATTTTGTTTCTGTTGTTCGTCCGAATTAATCAAAAGATGGAATTTTTCGTAGTTTGATCTATTCTAAATGATCATTTTTAGCCTGGATTCATGTTACATTCAGCTAATTCATATCAGTTTGTGTTGACAACGCCAACTCAGCACACGTATGCGAAACGAGGGCTCGCATGCACTGTTTTTAGACTGCTTCCTTTTAGAGTTTTGGTTGAAGTACATCTGTTCAGTGTAACGTGTTGATACGTCCGTATAGAATTTAATCACCTACGCACCAATGAGTTCTCGCGTTTGGCACGTTTGTGTGAACTTGCACAATGGTGGCCTTCACCAGAACAGCCCAGCCGGCCAAGTTGTGTGCGTTGAAGTGGAAACTAAGTCCAAGGACGTTGTCTGATATCATATATCCACTGGCTGCAAGAATGCGGAATAGCTCAAAATGATTACTCCTACCTGAAAGGTCATCACAGCGGTTAAATTAAAACAGGATTCCTGACTCAACAGTAACGAATTTGAGTCGGCCATAAGTACAGAATACCATCAACATCTTGTTGGTGTAAATGGGTGCAGACACGGTGCAATTAGCGGAGGGATTGTGTTCATTTGTCTCACCCAAAATTTCGTTTGCCTCTTCAAAACTGAACCAGTAACCGAAACACGTAATCACATGAACCACTCTGGTGAACAAGTCAACTTATCAACACAGAAAGCATCGTAAACATGGCCAGTCCACTGGATCGGATATTCCATCACATTAGTAAAAGAATCAGTGTTAGTAACAATGACTGAGTGAATGTCAAATACCATTTAATTTCGTAAAAACCATCAAACTGCATTTCGTATTCTACATTTGAATTCAGGTTCGATTTCCGGCCCATGTGAGCAGCGAGTTGAAAAATTTGCTCAAACAACTCCTCCAAACGGACCTCACGAAACGTTTTGGAAATTTGAAAAACGGTGTAAACGATATCAAATGTCACAAATGGTTCCGACCTATCAACTGGTTAGCTGTCTATCGGAAAGAGGTAAATCTCCGTACACAACACGAACTGTCTTTTGTGTGAACTGTCACAGACAGCAGAGATTATATTTGACGAGTAGTACTGTTGAACGTTTCAGTTATGTGTTATTATTCTATGGTGGCCTCAATCTATGAGTAACGTTCATCTAAAGGAAATGACGATGTATTATTTGCCGTCATTACCTTATAATTTTTTCCCTATTTATGTAAAAACAATTCAGGGTGTCATCAGACCAACGATCATTGTTAAGTCGCTCATGATAGATTAGGATAATTTACTCAGTAAAGCGTATTCGACAATTCCAATAGCGCTTATTCAGACGGTCTGGTTAACGGGACTATCTTCCAAGTCCAAAAAAAGTCAGAAAAGGCCATCGAAAGGGTTGGAATTTACACGGTACTGTTTAATAAAATTACAACAAAGGCACTATCTCAGCTTGGATGTGAATCAACCGGTACATAAACTGTCCAGCAAAAGAGTTTCAAATGAGGCAGCTAAGCACGTGTTCACAAACAGCCACCAGTCAACGGGAAATGACCTCATTGAAACAATCAGCTACAGATGAATATGAGAACATGTCAATCATTACCAAGAAGAAGGTTTTACTAGATGAACAACAATGATGATAAAAAGGAGGGAAGTAAACATTTTATGTGTAGTTAAGGTGTAAAATTCGTCATGATCGTTTGCTGCACACAGTAATGACAAATGAGGGCAAATTAAGGATAGGCTTTCTACAAACAATTCAAACATGCCTCAATGAATTCACTGTTCTGGATGATGCCAAATCTAAGACGACAAACGTACCAGACGAGCTCCAGCAAATCCACTGACCATATTGCAATGGGTTTTATGAGTGACGTTTTAATCCGCGTGGTCTGGTTCGTGTTGAACCTGAGCAGTTTAATTCCCCTAGGTTCTGTACACTTTTCAATCTGTTTACTGAATCACCTAACTAGGTAGCGTCTGGTCAACTAGCCTGAAGCTAGTAAGATCTCTGTGGTTTTAGCAGATAAGAGATTCACAAAGCTTTGTTACTTGTGCTGCTGCGAAGACAGCAGGGCTAACAGTCCAAACGTTCAAACTATTTTGCTCTGGCGCCTATCCACGTACTTCGTCAATCTACACGAAAACCGTAGGCATATACTAGACATTCGACCAGTGATGTATTTACCAGCTTGTATCAGCATTCCATCAGTGTGTAACTGAGAAGACCTGAGTCCAAGCTGTTCGAGTTTCCTACTTCATACACTAATGAAGCGTCGATCACATTGGCCCAATTGCTGATGGCGTGATATGTACGGGACAATCACATAGTGACGTGATCACGGATGACCAGTGCTACGAACTCTCTCTAGTACATTGTCAAGAAACTCTATATAACAAGTTGAACAGTTTGGTCATCAACGTAATAGGCTGAAAAAGCTAGTCGTTGGCACCCATTTATAACAAGAAATTGCAAACTACGATTTCTCATGTCACTCGTACTTCGCCATAACGGGGTTTAATTGGTCCTTAAAAGTGTTGTAAGAAAGACCATTGAATGTCAGAGTGATTGTCTCCGAGTTGTTTCTCCCTCACATGGGGTATCGTTTGTGAACGAACAGTAAAAACAAATGAGATATGACTTAACCATACACTGCTGAACTGATAATTCTTAGTTGCCACTAGAAGCACATGATCACTCGTTCGGACCGCATTCAGTTCGTTTTTATCCGACGAGACAGAACATAAATAAAACTGTATGTAGAGAACAATGTACACGACTGATCCGCGATAATCAAGCATGGGTTTTATCCTAATCTCGACATACAAATGAACAGTTAATACGTTACCGGTGAAAATTACGAAATGTCGCTATGTATGCACTTCGTGGATAACAATTTTCATGACAGTTTTTGTCACCCCATTTATAACTGTACTCTCTCCAAAAAAGAGCAACCACAAGGAAAGAGAGCAAGTGAGCTTCTTCCGTGGTGGAAGTGCATGTTTTAGGGAGGTGGGGTTAATTCAAAATCACGGTATTTCGTCGATTTGCGTACAACGTCACATACCCTTACTTTGTAAGGACCGTCTAATGTGACGTATATTTGACGAATTTTATGGTATCATAGATTGTATGCTTCACGTACAAAGTACCATATACCACCTAAAAGATATCTGGTGACCAAGTGTCTCTCGCTTTCAGATCACTGTTACGATTACACAATCTGACAGTCATAACAGTTTGTTTCTCCAAAGGTTTGAACAAAACTCTCACAACACAAATAATGGTTGATGTGATTATTTTGTGTTGACTCAGCGGTAACACATTTACAATAACATGAAACCTTTCTTCACGAACGAACTCAGGACTGTGATAATCGTATCAACCAATCGTCGTCCGACCTAGTCACTGGTCTTGTCATCAACCAAGAATGCTATTTCGTCATTCTAATTCAACATTTTCACAGTTTTCCACTGTTCGTGGTCAGTCGGTTCAAGTCGGTTAGTTGTATCATAGGACTTCATTATTGTCAGCCAGGGATAACGTGCTGCCGGTACCGGTGTTGTTAGCGTAACTAATTACCGTGGAAGTTTTTCAGAGTAACTCTTCAGTCTGTGTCTAACAAATGACCTTTGACCGATTTCATGGAAAACTATCTGACGTATAAGTTAACCTCTGTGTAATTGTATAATATTACTGCGTTGCTTGGTTTTTCTATTTCAGAGTTCTTACACTATCTGCTTAGTATAAATCAATAATCATCTTCCTGCTAAACGAACGTTATAGTCGTCTCAATAAGCAAAATGGCTTTCAAGGTGTAATGTCGTCTCCTGTTGGGGAAATGTCTTGCAGTCTATTTCGTTTTAGACGTTTAAAACAATCTACTATGTTTCTTTCTTGAATGACATACCACCAATAATTTGTCGTCCTCTGGGCACCTCTGACATGGAGTTGAGTATTCTTCTTAATTGTCTCTAAAGAACAGCCTTTTGATTTTCGTAAACTAATGTTACTTTCTTCAGGGAAATTACCTTGTGGCTCGTGTTTGTGCATAAATGTTAGAAGCCCTTATAAAACAGTGTTGTTTGTATAAACTTGTTTAGAATGGGCAGATTTGTAGCCAGAACTACTCTGTCATGTCATGTGGTCCTCAGACTCGTTCCTATCCTGTGGATTTTGCAATCCCGAAACGGTAGCTAGAAATTCTGCTACTTTACGTTGTCTGTTCGACTGTACACGTGATTTTGTTCACGTATGGTGAAGGTGGACTTAGCTGACTTTGTTTTACGATAAAAAGTGTCATCCATATAACGTACAATTTCGCACACCATTGTCATCAAACTGTAGCACATGAAAACTGATCGTCCAGAAAGAAATGACTGGGTAATGAAAATATCGGTTTAATGTCATGTTTTGAGAGGAGGTCTTGATATTTTTGAATGGTGTACTTTAAAGGAATGTGTAATTTCAAAACTACAGAAGGACAAATAGGTTTTTGTTTGATAAAGTCATCAGGCAAAAAAGCTGTAAAATACAGCATAGTTCAAAAAATATGTCAGTATTAACTCATTTTGGCTGGTCGGTGAGCTGGTGGATGAGAGAGTAGAGATCACAGTAGTTCAGGGGCTTAAATAAACTTTTTTCGACAACAGGACACTAAACTATGTATTCTGGTCACAGTCGTATCCGCCGTCTCCAGCTGGCTGCATGGCGCTCATCTCGGTTGATGTTAACGATCAGGGTTCACGCTATACAACAACTGTGTTAGTTATCAATTTTCTGATCCCATTCGAAAGCCATGATATTCTCTTTTCTACTTGTGGAATTAACTCTTCGTCCGTCCAGTGTGCTTCGCTTCACGACGACAGAGGAGAGAATAAACGCACATATTTCTGATGTAACCATATACCACGTGCGCGTACTGTAACGTAACAACTGGAAAGGTCCTCTATAGTGAGCTGTACAATAAGTGACTGGGAACATCGCTTGCTAACTCGTTTTTGAAAAGCACATTAACAAGACCCGTTTGTTCCCCCAACCTAGAATCCAGAGGGTATTGTGATTCCCCCCCTCCTGTTCTTCGCAGCAATTCACCTAGCAAATCATTTTGTCTTGGAAAGTCTTTAATTCAAAGAAGCGCCTATTTATCATGAACATTCTCGCTGATCCGTTTCAAAGGTAACGCGTAGAGTTTCAGTCTGATTACAGCACAAAGCTGTTTCATTCTGTATATTGTCTTGTCCAAATGAACTTTCTCAAGATGTCTATTTTCAGTGAACACAATAACATCCAGTGAAAGAAACATGCTCTCCATTCCCTCTGCTAATGTGTATTGTACTAATGAAGATTGTTTTACTCGTGTGCAGGGTTTCGACAGGATCACACAGATTGCCCATTATTTCAAATATATCTCCCACATGGAGACGGAAATTTTCGAGTGATTATGTTCAGGTCTACTCAGTAATTTATCGGCTAACGTGGGTGAGGTGGACATCACCTGTCTAATTTCCGACAGACATGTTTGTGAAATATAGTGTACAAAGGAGTGGTTGTTTTGTCGGTGCAAATTAAATCGGTGATATGCTGTGCACTGTATCAGTGTACTGACACATGTAGTTGATTAGATAATGAACATTATCTGACCATTGAAACAAGGGGAGGTTTACATTGAATGAGATTCGTCTAGTCAGACAGCGAGAATCACGCCACTAAAATATCGATTTGTTGTACTAACAATGATTTTATGTCAAGAACGACAGGTTACCAACAAACAAAATTATTGGTTGCTTGCAAGTTGTTTGGAGATCTGCTGAAATCACCTTCATTTTGTTTTAATTTGTCGAATTTCCTTTTCAGTTGAACGGTAGTTTCAAATTTAAATTAGAAAATTGGGTTCACCAAACTAATAATTTATGCATCTTTCGTTCCTATTTTCAATTACAGCTGGAGGCCCCATATGTTCCCCCGTGCAAAGGTCCCGGGGACACGAGTAACTTTGATGAGTACACTGAAGAACCGTTGAGAATCACAAACACCAATTATTGTGCCAAAGAATTTGCAGATTTCTAAGAACGATCGGAAAAGCTATACGCATTTGACTGTTTGCTCCAAGCTCGCTTACAACCGAACCCATTCGTATGTGATTTTGCCCCGAGCAGATTTTTGTCCCAATTGTCTTTTGAAGCACATGGCTTGAGTTCTGCAGTTCACAAAACGGACCGGCACAATTGACACACATGCACACAAACACACACACTGCTAACGGTCAACCAACGGTCACGTGATGTCCGCATTGGTTAGCAAAACAAGTTGACACGATGTTACTTCAAACGATTCTTTCGAAAAACACTTATGTTCATTTGCGTGGCTGGATACCCTGACCGCGCTGGACACGTTCTTGTGATTCTTACGCTTTAGAATGCGTGGTAAAAGGGTTTTCGTAAATATATAGCCATACTGTACATGAGTGTTTTATACAGAAATTGGGCAACGTGAAGAACCTAGAGACGAAACACTTGTAAGTTTAAATAATGTGATTTGTATTAATTACTCACTCCGTACGAAACATGATAACGGCGAGGATCTCATTGCATGTGCATTCTAATGCAAGCGTCGGCCACGCAAGAACTAAGGTTACTGCCTACACTCCTTTTCGGACCAGTATGCTGAGATAATCCTAAGCGTTCACGTGATCGTCTGGTTCAGGTTTTCCCCCAGACCAATTATTGCAGAGATGCTACGATTGTGACCTAATGTTTACATCCACTTGGTAGCTAATGTTTAGACAATCACTAAGCGAAATAGGCTGGAATTGTTCGTTAGTTTTATTTACCAGTGTGTATGGTTTATGTGAAAGTATTAAACTGGATATGTTTTATAACAATACTAGTCGCCAGAAGCTGATCACGCGTGTGGGCGTCGGGTTTTGCATGATGGTACATTTGTGCCAGTGTAATAATTCATAGTTAAACAGTGTGCCATGTGGACAGAGAACGTTTACACGTTCTTCGTACATGTAGCTTCAGTGCATTGTACTCAACTCTAACCGTTTTTTGTGCCTAAGGCAGTCAACTCTCCCAGTGACCTTGTAGAGGAATTGCCCTGTACACAAGTATAAACGCGAATAGTCAGTTCAAAATGCTATCACTATAGGCAATCCCGACCTAGGTGGAACACAAACATTAAGGAGAAGAAATGCGCGCACCAAAGGTGTATTGTTAAGTCGAATCGATTAAGACAAATGTTCATTTGTACAAGGATAAATGGTGTAGACGATATACAAAAATCAAGCGAAATATGAAAATATGCACAATACCTTATAGCCTAGTGTTATCAAAATAACTGCCAAACAATTCCGGAGTGTCAGTATGGTCCGTGAAAAATCCACTTAGTAGAGAAAAATTGCATTTGTTGACTACTTTGCCGATACAGTGTATCAGCGGACAAAACTATTTATTCTTTGGATGACGATAAACAGACCGCCAACGTAGGTATTATTAAGTACTTATTATCAACCGTAGTAAATTATGTTCCGTTGGATTCAAGGTTTGTGTATTCATCAACTTATTTAAGTGAGACACTATCGATGGTTTGAATGGCGCCATCAGACCAGCAGCCAAAATTCTACGCGGAACCGGAAAAACCTTCAACGGACTCAACATTCTTCAGGCGAAAATAAAAGCCTGTGGCCCGTAATTTCTCACAAACACAGGACAGAACCTGAGAAATTTGACAAGGCTTGATCATAAAATTGACAAAAGTGTTCGCAGAACATGATAAAGAGACACTCTCAAACATGACAGCAACAAACTACGGTATACACGACGTGTCACAAACGCCTCAGTCTCAAGTTAAAACTCTTTAATTTGCAGTCTAGCGCTTGATGTAGTGAGGATGGGCGTTCACTACTCACCGGTAATCAGGCTGTAACACATACTTTGGTGTTGAAGTAGCCGAAAAAAATACAACAAGGAACATTGGGGTGCAGTCTGGCAAAAAATGATATTTTCCCTACATAGAATTGGCACCAGTGATCGCGGCGTTTCGGGATTGTTGTTGGCTGCAAATGAGTGTTTGTGTTCCAGGTGGTGTTGGAGCATATACCACCTGTATCGATCCTAGTCACATCTCCGTTCTTGGCTCATAACACTAGGATCAAGTACTGCGGTTCCTGTGTTTACCCACACTCTTGAAACTTCCTCTGCTTTTTAAGTAGTCTTTGTGACAAATAGCTCAACCGGGCCCTTAGAAACCACGCATACAAATCACTGTTGATTCTACGGAAAGTGTTTCAAAGATGTGGCATCATCTTTCATCTAGTGAAGGTATTACGCATTTGCTGGTTTTGTCACCTCCCACCAACCCACTCCCCTGTTTTACGATCGTTTGTTCTTATGCACTAGTAATACGATAATTGGTTGCGATTTAAATCGGCGGCAGTTCGTTCATATAAAAATGCTGAAAAATTTAACATTTCTACAAAAACAGAAAAGCTTTTTCACCGTGTTCCATTCTGTAATTACACGAACATCAGATTTTTTGAAAATCTGTCCCATGTTTTAACGCAAAAGTTTATTTTTGCATCCACATATAATCACAAAATCCTCTACATCTTGTATTTCAACAGCTGATGGAACAATTCAATATGTGTGGTAACTCAAAATGATCCTGTTCATTAATAATGCAGACATTCCCCTTCTAACTAAACTATGGGTTTTAAAAGTGGAACGTCACCTCGATTTTTTCTGAGAAATTCCATACATTATTTGGGCAGGCTTATAAGAACAATTGTGAAATTTGAAAATTCATAAGACCTGAATTCAAGATATAACCGAGTTGGTTGTTGCACAGTTTTCTAACAAACAAATCTCTAAGGATTCTAATTTGGACTTAGATCCTGATTGTGTACGGGCCAGTTTGTTGAACCAGCTTTGTGGTTCGTAAGTCACGCCTTCGTCATACTGACAGTAGGTATTTGACCATGTTGTCGATGAGCCGTCCAATATCGTGCAGCCATTCAAAAAAGGCTTACAGATAGATTCAACGTGTGCATACACAATGATTTGTATGCTGTGCCTAATCTTAAAACGGTTGGTTGATAATGAAGGCAGCATGTAGTATTAGTGAGCAACCCTAGATAGTACCGACTGTGCAGTATCGGCCCCATATCCCAAGTCGCACCCATCAAAATTGATTTGTTTCATCATTTTCAACGAATTTCTTCTGTTCGCCTGTCTACCGTACATATCGAACAGTCTATGATAATCGTTCGGCTCTGTGATAATCAATTAAATGTAGAGACTTTCTTAGGTTTCGGTGTACCGGAAGTGACGTTTTCTATTGACGGTTTTTTGAAATAATTGACGCTCAACTGTCCCTATATCACTTACACTTAAGACACCATTCGTTCTTCTTTTCTTCAAGTTTGAGCTGGAAAACTTATCCTTCGTCCGCTTGATATATTTTCACCATGTACATCAACAGTGCAACTAATCTAGATAGTCCCATTCACTTTCTGATGTTTCGGTGGCCGAGTCCCATCTTTCAGAGTACCAGAGTACAATCCCTCAAATTCCGTAGGTAGAGTTCCATTGGGTATAGTTCACATAACAAAATGGCCGTTCAGGATAGATAAGTTAATGGAAGAAAGACGGAACCCGAAATGTGGTTTAAAGATTAAAATGTTCTGTGAAAACAACCAGACCGTCTCTGTTTACGAAGTATTAAGCACGTTGATCAGTCCAGATCGAAAAGGCATGTTCAGTGGACGACCAGTTAAGAGAAACTAAGGGTCCAATTTGTGGTGTTCGAAGTTGTTCGATATGTCATCGTCGAGTTCACTAGAACAGTCGGGTAAAAAGGAGACATTAATCATTAACACACTACAACCAGTCCGTCATATATACAACCAAGCGGAAATGTTTAAGCATGAATGAACAAACGAACACTTAGCATCCTCGAGCATATTAGCTCGGATAGGTAATGGACAGACGAACTACGAAGAATCGACCACTTTGGAACCACGTGACCCATGTCAAGAAACATCCACATTCAGACACATCGACCGCATATCGGGCACCGTGCAAACCGCCTCACAGGAAGACAGTGGGGGAGGGCTGGCGCTACAGTTCCATAGAGCGAGCTGTATTCATTGCGCGTTAGCACACAAATACGTTTGATACTTGAGCTACTCACAAAGTTGTGAGTAATAAGGGCAAACGTCAAAGATCTTCCTGCAGAATATACTGTATTTTATCAGAAAGACGGAACAACTCGTACACCGAATTACAAATAATCCTTGTTACCATATATGGTGTTTAGCCTTTCCTGTCATTTCACGCTTCTAAGGCTCGCTTTGACACGGGAGATATTCTTAATCCCTCAATGTTGTATTGGAGACTTTTTCCTTCAACGTTTCGTCGTCTCCCGTTTGGTCATCTTTACGCAGCTAACCATATTCGCCTGCCATTACTTGGTTTCGAAGTCACTTAGCCTTTATGACACATGTGTGCTTGTTTGTCCTTTACCGTCAGATGTGGAACTAGGGGGTTGTGAACCAAGTGTCTTCAAGCAGTGTATGTAGCAATCCGTGTAGTCACTACCAGACATGACAAGGTAGTACAAACTAAAATCACCCGTTTACTGAGGAGTTGACCATCCGCAGTATATCTCAAAGACATATTCAAGATACATTATCTATAAAATGCTGTGTGAAGCAATTCTGTCGGAGAAACCCGTCAGCAAAGCTAATAATATAACGATATATAATATAATAATACGGTATATAAAATATTATATAATAATATATAATATAATATGTATATAACGCAGTATGTCTTGTGTTATGACCAAAGTCCGGTATGACCGTTGAAAGCAAGAATGATTTATACCCACGTTCTTACAGGCTTTGATTGATTATTGTTTGATTGCGTCATGAAGTCGTGCACGTTGTAATTATGTTCCAATTTTGGTGAACAACCACCCAATGCGGTCACATGTTAATCAGTTATACCGATCGACATGTTAGAAGTATGCAATTCCAGTCTGTACTGTCACACTCCCAATTGTCCCTTTCTGTTTACTCCCACTACTGAACTGCAGAGCCCTGAAATGAAAGGGAATAAAAGTCATAAACTGAAAATTTGTTAATTCAGCAATTGATGTGAAGGTGTGGGGCTAAAAACTAGAGGCTCTGGGTATGAGTACGATTATCCCTCTGAGGTCATACAAACCTCAGGTATTCCGAAGAAAATCGTGGAGCCCCACCCCTTATGAATAAAGATATGAACTGTGATACAAACGTTGAGAAAAACAGAAAACGAGATATGTTGTCACTCATAATCCATTTTTGCTGGGCAACAACTAACACAGAGTGTGATGGCAAAAACTGTCTAACAAGTGTTAGAGACTCATTTTATACACCATTTTACCGTGACCCGAAGCTCATTGGGATTTACAAACTTGAAAAACTGCCCTGACAGCTTCACGAAGAAGAGGGGATGAGTAACAATTAGGTCTTTATGAAGTCTTCAGCAATTCAGTGGGTCTTCGATGGAGACTGTGAAGACAAGTGTTATCGCTGTCTTAAATCGTCTGATCGATGAATCACTTCTAAATTCATGAAACTTTATGTTAACACAGTTTAGAAACCGTGATGTAGAAACAAGTAGTTAAAAACAGACCCTGAAAAATAGAAATTAATATTAAAGACGGATTAACATGAGAGAACCATTGACACAACTGTACATCAATCATCACGCAAAATGTATTTCCACGTGAGCCCTCACCGAACACGAGAATTCAAACAAGCACTGCAACAGTTAGATGCGATTTCTGAAGTTAACGGTTAAGTCATTGCTAGCTTGAAAAAGTGAGCCTACAAGAACGGTGAAGATACCGCCGATCTGTTCTGCCGCAAAAAGCGCACCTATCATACTTCCGTTCGCTCACAGATATTCATCCTGGTGGTTCGTGATAAATTTACATTCGACAGATAACAGGAATAGGTGAAGAGGCACTAGAAAGGTAACTCGCACTTTTCAAGGAGATGAGGATTTTGAGGATATCGGAGGGGGTCTCACAACACAAGTCATTACAACGAGAGTGCTTGGTATGGACAGGCATTTATATATACCTTTCGAGTTCAAAATGTCTCCATGTAAATTTAAAATGTCCCGGTAAACTTGGTCTAGGTGAGCTTATTTGATTCACTCTCTGTATATGGCAGGACCACGTCTTCTCACACCGTCAGGCAGTCCCCAGGTTTTTCCAGCTTACCCGCGTGCACATTAGCCGTACGACCCCGTTCGCTGTTTAAATTTATCTAACTCTCTTGGAACAACTTATACAGATATCGAGACATCCTGAACTGGAAAAGATATAGAAAATTTAATTCTGAGCACCACATCCAATCCTGTTGTCCGACAGTGCGCGAGTCACCGAGCACAAAACGGTAAGCTGAAGATTACGGAGAATGTAACTTTCTCACAGTGAAGGCAGAGTGCTGAATCGTTTCGGATTATGCCCCGTGAGCACAGCAACTGTTGTTATTCGACACAATGTACCTCAAAATGAGAATTAAAAAATCCGGTACCCACAACAACACGTGAAGGCACATCGACACCTGGTAATATCTGTAGATTTGCCAGTCTGTGTTCCGTACATGATGAACTGAGATGTTGTACCAACAAAAAATCTTCAGTTCACACCTTCACAAATAAATGACAGACATAAAACATGGGACAACAGCCGTGTCATCACGTTTAGAAAAGCTCATGATAGAAATTGAGCTGAAAAATTAACGCCTATTCTGAGGTGTGTTTTAGGGTGAGTTTTGAACTCGTTAAGGACAGATGCGGTAGGCGACTCCGGGGCTCACTGGGGCTCAATTTTTATATTTGCACAGTGCGATAATTGGGAAAATTTAATGGGGATGGGAAATGTACTTAGCCCAAACCCGGAGGTAGTTTCTACGCAGTAGTAATAACGCAGCACGTTGGCCAACGAAATCGTAATGTAGTCCGTATCTGTATAATTTAATTATTTATGTAGTAAAACAACAATGACATATAATGTTCCGTTATGATTTACAGTCGTCACACCCGCCGCAGTTCAAATGAACATCCGAGTAGTAGTGATGACGTTGTTTCTCCTTTACACGTTCAGGAATTCTTGTTCACGCCGGCTCCGTTGCAGGCACTCCTTCAGTAACTGAATTCATATCTGAATCAGACTGAGAAACGGAACTTTCAGTCTCAGAAGATTCAACAGACAATATAAGAGAGAGCTTCCAAATGTCTATGCATTTGAGATCGATAATAGACGGGTCAGAATAGGTGAGACCGGTCCAGCAATACTCTTGACAGACATTAACAGGCTTCAAGATAACAGAAGTTTTCAGCCGCTTTACACAAGCAACAGAAATAAAAGATCCAACACTACCAGTGTCAACAACGAAAAAATATTTTGGACCACCGTTAACAGTAGAAGAATGTACTGTGTGATGCGTACAATCAAGGGAAGTAATAGGTCACGGTAAGAGTAATGGATTGAAAGTCAGATGCAAGACTTTGCTCATCTAAAGAAGTCTGCACAAAATACATCTTCGAACGACGACAGACGGCTTAAATGTGACTTATCTCGCCACATTTATAGCATTTGGAATTGCGAAATGGACACGTAAGTCCAGAATGCTCATGACCACATGACTCACAGTTATCCTAATGTTGGACAGAATTATGATTAAAATGATGTGGTTCGACTGCCGTACTTCTCTGGCAGTTCACCTTTTCTAACTGCCGCCGCTATTGGTTTACCTGCTTACCAGCACCGGTGGCGTTATGTTGTTCATTCACCGTGCCCTTTAAATTTTGAAATTGTTTACAGACAGCCCCCGTCGACTGGAAAGAAGCCGGCAATCAAACTATCTCTTGGCTGATTCCGTAGTTGATCACCGAAAGTATACTTTGCTGCTTGTGTTTGAAGTAGAAGAATAAACGCACGGACCTCTTGAGTTTCTTTTCTGATTAAATTACCGGATTTTGCTCTTTATGCAGCTTCCAATTTGACGGGCTGAACGTGCCTCAGTAGCAGATGTTTCAAAGAATCGAACAGAGGTGAAAGAGGCGGATCAGGAAACGATAGATTTTTAATCAGTGCATATGCATCTTTGCCAATGACCTGAGAAACTGTAGTGTTTTTTCTCCTCTCTCATATAACTACGAGTAATACACCAAACTTCAAGACGTTCCAGGTAATCTTCGACTTCCTCTGAACTTGACTCGACATTCAGACCAAGCCAGGATACATCAGGGATCAATTGGGGATGAATCACGGCAGTCTCGGCATGAAATACGCTTGGCATTTGATTGGTGTGAGATGTAGGGATGAATTACGTCAATCAAGGGATGGGATAAGTCTGCGTTTTTATGATCAATGAGAAATCAACGTGAATGGACCTGAATAAAATGCCCACGGAATGACTTCGATATCATAAGTTACTTAAATAAATGTGGTTATTTAAATATTCCAAAGGAAAATTCTTTCACATGAGAAAGCACTCATTGTACAAATGGGTGTTCTTTGTTTAGCTAAACTGCAGTGCATAGAGCGTTCATTTTTGCCATATTTGATTTTGATCTGGTTCACTTTGAGAAGTTTCTCCGTTCCGTACTATTTCGTCGCCTTATTTGAAGATGTCTGACCATCAACAGTCGAACTAAAACGTGAGTTCATATTAACGGTTGCATTTTACTCCCACGGGGGTTTGGAGGCATCAGTCAGTGGTTCCACTATTTATCGCAGCGTTCGACGTGCAATGGAACATTTCCATGCTAACATTTCTGCCGCCGGACAGGAGTCTACCGAGTGTCATGCACCCAGTTTGATAGATGTTTGCAAATACTTCCTTTATATAACTGACAATGTTAGATGTTAGAATAGACCCAAATGGGAAAAGTCAGGGCTTCGGCTGGGTTCGAGCTCCTGGCGTGGCTTCGTAACTTAGCGCTTGCCGCATTGAGGCATGGTGTTTCTGTCGAATCCAGCCGGAGCCCTGACTTTTCACTGTTGGGTCTCATCTAAAATCATAAATCTGCCACACTACTTATTAGTAACACAATGTTAGATGTTCCAGAATAGGCAGGAGATCAGTCTGGATTGTTGCAGCGAACCCCTGATGGTGAGGATGCCGAGTTCATGTTGTCAAACAACCTTATCGATCGACTTCGAATTTGGGTCGTTTCAAATAATACACCCAGAGTTCATACCAGTCGGTTGTTATAAATTCTGGCAGAATGACTGCCTGAACTGCCGTCGGATGCAAGAACACTCATGGAAACCCCGCGGAAGTCGTTGATACGTGCTGTGTATCCAGGTGATTGTACACATTTCAGATTAGTGAATGGCATTACACTAGCGTTAACGTATCGTCAGGTGTTCGACGTCGACACCATTGTAATATCCCTGAATATAGATGGTCTATCACTGACCAAGTCGGGAAGGTACACCTTATGGCTTATCTTACGCCACTTGTACGAGCCATCTGTATCCCAGCCTTTCACTGTTGGTGGGAACGGTAAACCAAAGGACGTTAACTGTTACCTTCTTGACGCTGTCAATGAACTGCGTAGTGTCATCTGCTGGTATATTGTTTGCGGGGGCCAACTTGGGCGTTAGCTTGAAGACCACCATCTGTGACACACCAGTTCGTACGTTTTTACAAACGAATACTTAGCCATGGTGTGATAAATGTAACCAAGAAGGACTGTATTGCAGTCTCAAGATAACGGTTACCCTAAACAGCACATCCGCAAGAACCGATGTTACCTTTCGCGCCTCACTCATAGCGGTCGCCAATCCGTTCACTTCCTTCCTTATTGATATGATGGAATGCTTTTCAATAGACTACGTGCATTCAGTGTGCTTGGGCGTGGTCCGTCGGTTGATTAACAAGTGGACTTCTGGGTCACTTTCACTGAACGCTCGCGTAAGTTCCCAGGCGATCAACCGAATCAACACCAGAATGTTGCAGTGTCGAACAAACTGAACTTGTGATTTTCCCCGCAACTGGCGTGGGCTACTTCACTTCAAGCAGTGGAAAGCAAACGATTGCGGGAAGTTCTCACGTTATCTAGGCCTTGTTATATTGAGAGGGTATTCTGGACAATGCGAAGTATAATGATATTTTAGATCTTTCTGTAGTTATTTATATTTTTGTCATCCCTCTTTCCACCATACTTATCACTACATCGCTAAGCGGTTGTCCAGTGTTTTCATGTACAATTTTTTACCGTTGTGTGGTCAGGGTGAGATGGTGTATAATGTAGGTTCACTAGTTTATCCTGCAGACGTTGTCCTAAATCACGATGCTCTCGACCAGTTTTCAGCATTCCTATTTGAATCCTGTATATACAAACTGGAGTCTATGATTCACGATACGACTAAATCTGTTAGTCGAATTTGCAGGCGGTAGACCGAACGCGCGTCCGTGCCCGCAGTTACTGGTGGTCCCAGTTGCATTCAGACGTCAGAATGCCAATAAACACCCCCAGCATTTCGCCAATGCTTACATTTTTTTGAGGACAGTGTTTTGTTTACAAATTTTACTCTCAATAATGTTGCGACCATTTTTAACTACCCTTCATCATGGATGAGGGATGGTATTGCAACCTGGCCAAGCGTATCTGACCCCTCATTCAATGAAAGTGTCAGACTTCACCTAACACCACCACTCGACTCTTCGCCATTCCCTGTGAACGTAATCCCTAAAACAAGTGATGCTGAGCAGTTTAAAAAATTGTTTTCAGACGATTATTTGAAAGCTAGGCGTTATGCCAAGAAGTCAGGGAGTACATCAGACCTGGACTCTTCTGATGTTACTCTGGGGAAAAGGTTAGAGAATCCAGCGCACCAGATATTTCTCATGTGGTTGCTTTCAAATCACCGTCTAGCACACCACCAAAAATACTGCTGTCGTTATAATCAACCGACTAACCCGATGCCTCTTTATATAGAGCCAGCATAGGGCAACCACAATATGCAACCTTCGCTTTGCACACAAGTCAAGTTGATTCCAACCGATCTACTCAGTCGGTTTTGACTGTCTGTAATCCTAGACCGTCACCTGAAACGTCCTGCCTGACGACATCTCCAAAACTTCGTACACCGCTAACATTCCCTCCCACAAAATGTCCCCGGTTGTACGCCCCGTTGAAATGTCTCCATCTGCAACTACCCCACAGATGGGACACTTTTCCACCCTCATGTTTCCTCCCTAACTGTCCGCCTCTTCACTGTTTTCCTCACTGCCCGTTCCCGCGGGTCCCTCTCCAGCGTTCGCCTTCAGCTCGTCTGTGGATTCCAACACTTTCCCCTTTCTTAGGAAATTTTTGAACACGCTGTTGAGGCAACAAGCCGACATGATGTTGACCCCCAAATCATGTGGTGAATGAGTTAGCGTTCATAAGAAAACGCCAGGACCACTGCCGGATGGTTGCAGGATCCTGCGCTGGACAAGATGAGCGGGACATACGCGCTCACCTGTTTCCCGTCCAGACTGTTGCACGATTCAAAGACTTGGGATAGGATTTAGGTAGGAATGTTATGGTAGGTCTATTTTAAATTAGAATTACTAAAATCACCTGTATGGGTCAAGCGCTCTTTCCGCATGACAACTTGTTCGTCGGTGCATGAGGGAAGCCACAGGCACCGAATTGGCATACATATGACCCATGCAAGAGGAATGGGAAAGATAGCATTTATAGATTACATGTTGCGACACGTCATAGATGATGAGTGTAAAAATTTCAAAAGTCCTAATTGAACGCAGAAGTTCTACTGTCACAGCCCCTCTGCGCAGACACTAGAAGAGAATAAATGAGCACGTGGATAAGAATATGGTTTTACAACGCGAGAGACGGAGGAGGAATAGGAAAATTGAAGAGAGAGAGAAAACAGGTAGAGCAATTGAAATGTAGTTTTCGAAATAACGTTCATTATTAGCTCCATAGATCCATGAATTTTATGTCTCGCAGAATTATGTTACCATGTAATATGTGAAATAAATCACCTGCACTGATCACTTACAGACTGTCCCCATCTCATTCTGGCTCTCACATGTGCATGTTAAATGGTTTTCAACATAACGCTCATTATCGGCACCATAGATCCAAGAATGTTATTTTAGCGAACGGCGCACTAGGTGGTTTTCCCATGTGCGAGTTAGCTGGACGCAAAATATAAAATGGCCGTTGAGAGGAGAGACCGAATAATTATTACACGAAATATACAGAGGGTCTCTGTAATACTCGAAATTAGGGGATTCAAAAAGCCCTACAAATCGTACTCAAATTGAAAACTCCCACGCAAGTAATAAACAGAGGACCTCGTCCTGGTTGCAGTAAACATTTCGCATTCACGAGACAAGAAGCCAAATTTATGGATGTGCAACAGTATTAAAGAAATCAGTCACTCATTGGCTGGTAGTAGTAGCACGTACAAATTCACAAACTGAACGTCAATTGGTGCAATACGGAACAAAGAAATAAGCGAATAACAGAAGACGTAACACCGAGACTGTTTGCCCAATCCTGATGTAGCATCTTCAACGAGACGTTTGGATTGGCCCGTTGTTAGAACTCCTGTTGTGTCGGGTAGACTTTTATCACAGTCTCTTATAACGCTAGAAATTACACCGTCACGTACATTAGCTAGGGAGGCTACAGACCGACCGTCGACGAGCGATTAAACGGGAAGAATGTGAAACACTTGCGTGTTCGGGTTCACGCCGCAGTCACATCGCATGCAGACAAACAATCGGACAAAATGGATCATACGAACTTTCTTAATGGTTTAAGTACAATATGCAACTATTAGTTTTGCAACTATTTTGCACACCATACCGCAGGCAGGTCAGTGGACTCTCCAGGTCGCTATATTACCTCTGGCCATAAATATATCGTAGCTGCCAGAACGTTTGTTGACACAATAGCTACTGAACTGCATAAACGTTGTGCAAGTAAAGTAGTTGTGTTCGACGTGCCTGACAGAATACCTTTGCCGAACGTGGAAAGAGGTTTGCCAGAGGCTAGTAGGATGGAAGACCGACAGTTTCATTTTCTAAGACCTCGAACGAAAGTACAGCAAAAATGTTGTCCCCTGTTACTACACTTTATAAACGAACTTGTAACAAATAAGTTCGTCAAAAACAAGACCACGTTATGCGTGCCACGAATTCTGAGTCGATCGAAGTGTTTGGTGACGAGACACCACTCCGAAGGGAAATAGTGCAAACCAATATTTTCCAAGTTAAAAAGGACTCAAGCGACAAAGTCAGCAACTTCACTGACTTGACTGTTGAGGTAGACTGTTCTACGACTTCCTAGATCAGCATGTTTCAACTGACAACAACACGATGTCCGTCCAGAAAGATACCGAAAATCAAACCACGTCCAGCTATGTCGGCGCTAGGCGCGGTCAAGTTTTAGCAGTAAAACCCGTGGTTAGTGCAAAAATACCTCTTCCGGTGATCGACGATTCCCTCCGTCAACCCAGGCGCTGGCTGGAATGAGTCTTGGACCTAGTGCGTCCAAAGTTCTCCAGAGCGTTGGGAGCAGTATCCCAAATTTCGAAAATAAAGACGAGGTTGGACAAGCCACTCCACCTTTTTCTTACTATGGGCATTTCCTTCCATCATCTGGGGTGGCTGCACACAACATCCGCAGCCCTAACACGCCTGAACGGGTCTCCAAACCAGCAGTAATATCTTCAGGGTGCCTACTAGAAAATAATGTTCTAGATTCGCAACTTGAGGATATATCGACGGTACTTCATACACACTACGAATCTGGTGCTAAGAATCGTATTCTAAGAGTCAACGGTTCGCAGACGAAAATGACCGATTGGTTCTCTACATCCTTCAAATCAATCTACAACTATAGTAGATTTCAAACTTTCCATCCATTACCCAATGGTTCCACAACATCATATCCTTCTATCCAAAACATTAATGCCACTAGTAACCAAAATTCTAACGTATGTGCCCCTCCGGGTGCATCACCGCCTGGTTATGTAACTCACACAAATGTCGGCCGACCCAGTCCTTTTTAGTGCAACATTTGACATTTCATCCACCACCACCGGGCTCCCGTCCCCACGTCCCATTCAGTCATTTTACTATAATGACACTCTTCTAGCCATTTTCGTAGTGAAATCAAATTTCTGCAACACCCAATCGAACATAAGTGAAAAATTGGTACGTCCGCTAGACCGGACATTTCCACATGATATTTCGCAACCCACTTCCCCATCTGTCATGCAGTTCTTCAACAGCTTAAATTTTGTGCCTGACAGAAAGAATGCCATTAGTTTATTACTCATAGACGCAAGATCATTGATAAGTAAGATGCACGTCTTCAAATTCTTCGTCTTTTTTTCTAACCCCCATATCATTCTCGTCATTGAGACGTGGTTCTCCCCTGATAATCCAGACACACACACATATGCCTCGTAGGATATAATATGTATTGTAAGGATCGTCTCACGAGACGAGGCAGTGAATGTATCATTCTCCCAAAAGAGCACTTTTCTGATATTACACTTGACAAGTCCGGTCTTAATAAATTCGAGAACCCGTTGTGGTTAATGGTCTCCACAATGTAGTGGACAATTGGGTATGCAATAGACCCTCGGTCACTAACAATTTAATACGCCTTTCCTGAACAGCAATCGAAACGTAGTCCCAACAGGCATCGAACTAAAGAACGCAGCTGGGTATGGAAACAAACCGCATATTTCCAGCAATATTTGGAAATATGATAAGTAGTTGGCTCTAGCCTAGTCTGGGACCAACAGCAGCAACAATGAGGAGAAAGAGAAGAAGCGCGAGGTGGGCCACAGCTCATTCGGCGGCTTTCAAAAGTGCGCCAAACGAAAAATGCGTAGAACCCTCTAGTGCGTTAAACAGCGCTCGAAGAGGTTCGAGTTAAACGACCCTGAAGAATGAAGTAACAAACGAGTCGTTAGGGAAGGAGCAAGCATTCGCTGTGTGCAACTAGTTGTACGACTGAAGAAAGCGGCACTGGGTTCGTATCAGGCCTCTTTTAACAAACACACAGAATCATGCGTACGGAACAGACAAGCGGGAAAACACGGTTGCGGCCGGGATCCTTAGAGAAGCCACACGACCACTGGTCACTACAATCGGTTCTCGCGACCTGCTTGTTGGATGCAATTAACGACCGCCTGCTGTTACTAGCAGTGATTTGGCTGACCTTGCATCAAACACCTTGTATCAAACACATTTTGAGGACAGAAACTAATCGGTGGTGACCTTAACATGCCAAATACCTCCTGAATCTAAGTCACAGCTCCTGCAAAGCAAGCTGATTTTTGTAGAGATTTCCCTATTTTTGTTTGCAAACGATGTTTCATTCCTGTACAATAACCTTTGTATCATCTGTACATGTTGTTCGAATTGATACAAGTGACCTTGCAATACAATACAAATTTTGTGCACATCGGTCACAAAATTTGTATCGTATTGCAAGGTCACT
>LUCH01000159.1:0-18240 GCA_013368495.1 Paragonimus heterotremus
GGATCGTTGGTTTATTGCTACGCGTTGCTCAACGTCTTCGTGGAAGATCGTTACATGCAAGTAGATCATATCTGGAACAGTGATGGATACACCGGTTGAGGTGGGTGTTGCGGTGATGTCAGTAACGAAGGAATTATGAACACACATGCAAAAGTGAGAGTAGAATTGAGGACACCTTTTGTACCAAGGTGACTGATTAATTGTGTAGGTTGACGATGCGACGCGGAATGTAATGATGGACATGTCCATACCGATCATTATGATGACAAACTGATGTTGACGCGTAAACGGAAGACGGTTAAACGCAGAAGATTGCTGTTAAAAAGTAACCTTTGATTTCGTAATGTGGACATGACTGTGAGATCGTTCCAACTCGGTACCAAAGCTTACCTTCCATTTTCAACGCTCATGTAACAAATATATAGATAAACTTATTAACGTACACAATTTTTAATAGAAACTGACATCCTTGTAGAATAACTTCAATAGATATTTTCCTATGTTTCAAAGATCCAATGCCTATTGGATGGTTTGTTACTAATATTCCTGTGATAGTTGGCTATGATTTATGACCAGTGCGCGGTTTACGTTTTCAGCAGAAAGAAATTCCGGTTGGATTCCGGTAGCATCTGTGTTTGTATGGAGAAAATATTTTGTTTTTCAAAAGGTAGAGAAAACTGATGGATTTGTGCAAAAACAAGTTCACCACTGCTGTCTACCTTTCGATGAGGATTTTTTTTCATGTATCATGATTCTGCCATTGAAATCGGTTTGTGCTGATCCGAGGTAAATATCTGTTGTGGAAGATTTCCACCTACTACAGACAGCAGCAAAATGGATACCCATCCACATACATCAATAGGTCGTTAGTTTGTGATTGGGCTCATGTAGGTAATTTAACGTGAAGCCAGGTGATATACAAACACACACGCATATAGACATACAGACACGGATGTGCAAACCTGGCTACACCTGCGCGTATGCAAGCATACAGACCACACCTTGGTCTTTTGTTGCTCATCCAAAACCGGCTCGTAGATTGGATGCAACTGCTCTACTGCAGCGCACTCAAAAGGCCCTTTCAACCTCTTAATAAAAGAGCCGTACGTTGTTTTGTGTGCTGCTTAGTAACTGCTGTCTCAAATGGACGGATTTGTTCAAGCATTTTTCGACATAGACAAGTCAAGAAAAGGTGAGCTGTTTTCTTTTTTCCAATGCTTTTATTTCGAATGACAATATAAAATATTGAGTCATTCGACTGTATGCAAAATCCGAATATTGAGTCAATATAATTAGATTAATTTTTTGCAGATGTTCTTAGCTTAAGCGTTTATTTGTACTGGGAATAAAATTGCCGAATCCGGAATCAATGTTCACAAATATTAGATAGTTATTTTCTATTAAAATGGGATCAATGAACGTATAAATTGCAGAGCACACTAGTTCGATAGTGACCATTTAATAATCTAAGCAACAGTTAACTGTTGCTTAGATAATGTAACAATTGTTACATTAAAGCCTGGTGATTCTGTTACCTGGCTCCAATTATCAACTCCACGCTCCAAAGCAACTTAGGACACGAAAAGAACTCATTAGTTTGAATAACAAATCTGTAATCGGATATACACAGTTAGTATGAGTAAGATTTAAACTGTGTTGTGATTTACAGTACCGGCAATTAAAGCGGTTTCAACATTTTCACTTAGCATTTCATCCTGCATTTTTTAATCGCATCGGTTATTTCTTTGTTTGCACTTAACGACCAGGCGACCCTCATGCATTACGGGTTGACTACTTCATTCTAAGAAATCTCAGTTTCACCCGAAGTTATGCTCACACGATTGGTGGCCTAAAGGTCTAACTGTCGTACTCTTGTCTTGGCTGACTGTTTATCATTTCATTGACAAATGTTCTTTTCGCTTATGGCCACCAATTTTGCTCGTGATCATAGAAGTTCAGAAGACTAGCATACATTTTTATCGACAGTGTCTGTCCCCCGCAGTCACGGGAAGCAAGACTACCTATCTATTTCGTGGCAAGCTAATTGGCTGAAAATTGTGCACCAATCAGACGCGCCAGTGCATCCTTATAGGATATGGACACAAATATGCCAGTATGTTTTAGCGTCTGACAAACCTGCCCGGCATGATAAAGTGACGGAGCCGGTTGATTGAACGTTTGACCGATTCTAGCTACCGGGTCGGGCGTGTTAGGATGGAGACTAAGTTCATGGTTGATGTCGGGATCTCCACCTATTAGCCAGCCTCTTATGTAGAAAACGACGACCTCAGTGAAGTTACTCATACAAAGCGTGCATCTGGTACTAACGTTTCTTATTATAGGACGATTGCCAGTTCGAAGTGGAGGTAACAAAGTGTCTACCACAGGGACTCAAGGAACAATTTGGTATGCCATTCTGAGTAAGCATTGATAAACAGAACTATCACTTTGAATTCTGATCTTGTAGAACTAAACTGGTTGAGATACGAACGAGAGACTGTTAGACAGCAGTCCTCAGCACCCTTCTTCGTTAGATTTTTCTTAAGAAGAGGAGCGATGGTTAGAGCGATTATTCTGGAGGATAGAGGGAAAAAATGCTATTTTCCTCTACAGACCACGGCACTCTAATTCGAACAAAGTAACCATGGACTAACTGGAATGCACTCACCCACCACGTATGCTAAAGCTATTCAGTTTAATCGCCCCGGTTTAGAAGGGAAACATAGTGTTTCAATAAGACCACCTAAATCTGTTGCACAGTTACTCGCAACCAATTAGGGCAGAACTTCTGTTATGTGTGGCCAATAACGTAGGGCTTAGCAAGATTACCTAAAACAAACGAGTTGCCAAAATCTTAGTCAGATAAAGGATGCGATCTGCCGGTATGGGAGCCCGATATTGTGTTCCACTTCTGGACCCCATCCGATTTCATAAGCCAATCGTTTGGTTCTTCCGAATTCCTGACTCACGACTGAGTGATCAAGTTCAGTCGACATCGTCAAAACACTTCGGCTTGCAACAAGTTAGTCATGCGGGCCGAAAGAATGGGGAACTCCCTATGAAAAGTCTTCACTGAACTCACTCAGTCACTTGTGAGGTGTAACCTTGTGTGTGGAATCAACCAAAACTATGCCGAAGTCAAATAAACTTTTGATGCGCTAAGAGTCGGTCAAGAAACCGATCGATTAAAAATATTTTTCAGCACATAACCGTCAAAATCACTCACCAAACATGAGTAAAAAAGTTCTGGTACTGATGTGAATATAATTGGAATACTGAAAAATGTCTTTCACCTAGATGGTTCATAAGAACAGAAAACTGTGATATAGTTCCGGTTTAATTTATTTCTATACATTCCGTGAAGTTTATTCAAGTGGATTTTGCGTTCAAGCCTACCGTATAAGACCGCCCTTAAATGTCACTTTTTAACAAAGTCTAAAGGTTTGATATATGATTTAAAATGTTTTCGTGTTAAGTATTCACCCGAAGACTACAATATCTTTTAGTAGAATGTACGCAAAATCCCGGTTAATGACTGAGATTAAAAGCCCACAATCTATTGTTCATTTAAAAACCCTAAAACTTCAATCAACTGAGTAGAACAAACAACTTTCATGTCTTATGTTTTACAAATTTATTTGACAGAATGGCTTTCCATGGATGAACTGGCTGAGTACATGAAAGAAAATGATCTTGATGAAGCGTTCCTCGAGGTTAGTCACAGTTTGTATAATTAACGACACATCAGGAAGACACACAAAATATTATTATCTATTCACCTCTACTAGAGCACAACAACAAGGCTAATACTAAGTATGAGGCACACTATCTCGAAACAAAGCTAATGAAGTACTGTACTGAGTTTTGCAGTGGTAGCTCATTCTAATCAATACGGCTTGATCAACGGAGCTTCTGTGAATATGAGCAAACTCGGATTTTGATGGCGTGCCATCACTGTGAACAAAGTGACTGGCCAACATTCGAAGTCGCGGTGAGGGATTATTTTTGAGAATCTGTGGTGCAAGTATTTAATAGACAACAAGTAAATTAGCAGGTTAGGAATGTGTTAGATTGTGTGCCGTCGTAGCCTTTATACAGTTGTGTCATGGCGTACATATATTTCAAGTCAACTGATAAATTATCTGAGAGCCTAACTGCTTCGGTAGGTAACGTTCAAGAACATGAAGACTCGTCTTGCAGGTAGAAATTAATCAATACCGTTTGCCAGCAGGGTATACGTGGTTCATGACCAATCGCTACTTTTGGCTGACATCCCTGGCAAATTACTTACCAAAGAAAATGAAATGCGAGAAGGTAGCATGTTCCTACTTTGGTAGTCTTCCGTTAACAGTGAATTTGTGGGAAACTGTGAGATTTCGAGGTGTTTTCCGTATTGTTTGATTTATCAATATGCATTTGTTGAAATATTCACTGTTTGCGAAGAATCTGAACTTCGGTTGGATTTGAACCAGGGACAGAAACAACATACCGAAACGTGGCAAATGCTTTGCCAGCTGAACTACGAAGTAGCTCTGGGGGGAATATTGGGTTCAAGAAACATTATTTATTTTCTGTTGTGAGTGTATTACGAAGGTCGTAAACGTAGTGCAGTCGAATTGCTAAACTACAAAAATATGGCTAACTATTACTTCAACCAGTTTCATACGAATTATTGATTAACTGAAGATGTCCATAACTAATATGGCAGACCGACCAGTAAAGTCAATGTGCATCCTGCATAATCAACACATTAATATACAAGCGATTGATCAAAAGGTGTTGTGTCTATCAGGACTATTTGCTTTGTTTACACACACGAACAGTCGATTTGTAACCTTAGACTGTGCGTGCCTACAAAGAGTGGAAACACATTGAAGCACTGATTAACAGCTGTTGCTATACCTGTTTAAAGCTGCTTGAGCCAGTATCGACAAGTTTGTGTTTTAGCCGAAAGAACCATGCAGACTCATTACATATCACTACGGATAACATCTTTAGATAGGGTTGTGTAAGTACGTGAATCCAATTATAGGTGTTTGTCTTGTGGACTGGTTGTTGTCGCTTTTGCCGTCTCAGAAACAGCTGACACGAAGTGCTCAGCGGCATAAATCGGGGCCGACCTAAACCCAAATACAGCCAAGCACCCAACAGGGTGACCACCGCAGCTTTCTCATGTGTGACTGAGGGTTACAGTGAGCAGAGTGTGTTTTGTGACCTAATTGTAAACAATTAATTACAGTGTCGTTGTGCGTAGTCTTCATATACATCTGAGATAACTTTTTATTCATCATCATCACTTCCTCAACTTCAGTCATTCATTTAATAATTACAAGACTGTGTAGATCTCATCTGATTTCTCACTGAAAACCTTTAAAAGCACTATCAACGAGAAACGAGGCGTTTTTGGACAGTTAGGTAAAAAATAATGGCCGTCCATAACGATTTTTTAATGCGAACATGAGACATAATGCAATCGGGAAGTTGCACAGACCCCCAAATAAACCTGTGTTAACGCACCATAGTTCAAAGGTTACCCCAGGACTGATATTTAGGGTAAGCAACTCACAGCTGACGTTAAATGTTTATATATTGCAGCCAACTAATTGGTTAATTTTGCCATCACTTCAGTCACACATTTGTAGCTAAGAAGCAAATCACCCGTTTTATGTATGACACTTTCTTTGTCCATTGCTCGCACAGCCGCCATCCATCCGTTGATTCCACACTAACAGACATAACAAAACTTTTTAACGATAATGCAGTTGATAGAACCATCAGAGGCTAATGCTGATGAGCACAGCTCATTCACCTTCAGTATCGAGTATTGGTTCAACAATTCTGTTTGTACATCTAAGTAGTATCATCTTCGTTCACGTCGAACTGAGTGAATAAGTCCGGGCCCTGCCCCCACCCTGTCAATTGAAATTTGAACCATTTGTCCGGGATTAGACTGAGGCTCAGTCAACAACAACAGTCCTCTTTTATAAATTGTCTTCATCTACAAATCAGTGTACAGTAGTTAGTATTTTCGTGGCTGAACAACAAACCAAGTCACAGACTTCAAACAGTGAGTCCCTTTTTGCCACTTGAATGGAATCGTCAGAAGACACAAATTACAGTATAAATTCACTTCGCACACTCGTCAGTCGTAAACTTGTGAGTAGCATGAAAACAAAATCAACAAGACTTAACTGAAACGATTATAAGTACAAATCGGATTGGATCGTGTTTGATACTCACGGCTAAATCTATGGTAAACAAAGTTTGACTGCCAGTTGTTTTTGCGCACATAGGACCGGCTGTCGACGCCTGATCAACAATGCTTCGATATATTGGAGAATTTGTGAGCTGTGTGTCAGTCATTGGTGGTTTAGTCAGTGGAACTCTCAACTAATTTGGGATGTGCTCCTTGGACCTTTTGTACGCATACTTCCTGTTCTACCAATATGTTTCCGCGATTGGAAGAAAACTGGCAGATACAATGGCTAAGTGAGAAACGTCGGGATTTGATTATGGACCAGGGGTGAGGTTACCTAGTTGATTGTGAGAACGGAACAAACTCTGCAGTATTATACACACGTTTTAATGCAGCACTGATAATCTTTCCAAAGGTGTTCACCAGACTATCACCTTTGAAAGGGAGTTTGATGTAAACAGCTTTTTTGGGGACTTCCACTATTGCAATTTTCGTGGAAGTAAATTTGCTCCATTTCCGAATGAAACATTCTGAGAAATTGTTAGCAAGAAGCGCTTCATACAACATTGTTTGTTCGGCTTGTAGTATATCGCGGGAGCATATTCTTGACGCTCTGTAAAACAATGCACGTGCTAGTGACCTTTTGTATGCAACAGGAGCAAAACTCATGAAGTTCATGTATTGTCCTGTCCATGCTGGTTTACGGTACACTGAACGTTTGAAAGATCCGTCCGAACGGCGTCTAATCAGGATGCTCAAGAAGGGAAAACTGTTCTTACCTTCGTATTCAACTGTGACTGAGATATTTGGCTGGACTGAGTAGAAAGTTAGAAACATTTTTTCGACTTGTTTCTTGTCTCGTCTAATCAAGAACATGTCGTCAACATACCGTTTGTAGAATTTCAGTTCATCCACAACTGGAAATAGCGCCTGTTCACTTTTGGCCATAAACACTAGCTAAAACAGGACCAAGTGTGCTCCACAGGGCTACGCCATCTATCTGTTGAAAGCCGTTATCCGAAAAATAGAACCTCACGTTTTCTGTGCATAGTAAAAGTAAACGCTTGAAATAGCCAACAGGGAGTGAAAGACAAGTGGAGTTGGATAAAACGAATTCATGTATAAAATCTATCGTTTCGCGTAATGACATGTTCTTAAATGAAGAATCAACATCAATAGAACACATCGTGTCTCTGGCAATATATAGTTTTTTGATATACAGTATCGATTCAAAACTGTATCAATCAATCTTCTTGCAGTTGCACAAACATACATTGGTAGGACAAAGAAGATGTTTATGACCAGGGCTAGGGAACACATCCCAAATTAGTTGAGAGTTCCACTGACTAAACCACCAATGAGTGATACCCAGCGAGGGCAAAACGACGCTTCATCCATTGCAAGATACTTATCGACTACGGGTCACAGTGTCAACATCACATCTTCGTTTAAGGTCTTGATGAACGTTCACAGCTCACAACAGTTGTCAGAGGAAATTCGTTATAAGATGTAAATCTCACAAGCCCTTATTTTCCAAACGAACAGCAGTCTTTACCGTTCCGGTCAGTGATTAAACAATGCATGGGATGAGCTGTGGTCTTATTATATTCATTATGACAAAACTCTCTGTTATATACAGAACGGCTCGAATCTTGTTTCAAATCGAGCACACGATACACAGTTCACAAAAACAAGCGTACAGAATATTTTTTTGCAGAACTAAGTGTTTGCCTAGAACCATGGTTGCCCAGGTGAGTTCAACAGACGTTCAAGAGCTCAACACACAGGTTAACAAAAAAAGCTTTGACAGAGAGTCGAATTTAATGATGCACCGCTTGACTAAACCAACAACCACTTCCCAAACGACATTTTCAATCTAACATGATTAACAGTGATAATTACAATCAGACAACACCAATCTATTTTGTGAATACGGAATGATACTGTTTGCGACGTTGTAGCTGTCGTAGTAACAAACAAACAAATTTGTTACTCACACCTCCCTTTGCCGAGCTTCAAGGTTTTTGTTCCATATGCACTTTTGGACAAAACAGTGTACAGTTAGTGGTCGACATTGGTTATCTGACTTTCACGTGCCATAAGAAGAGTACGGCTTTCTCTCCCGAGTGTGCACTGGCTGCCTACCCAAACACCAAGAGTGCACGAAGCAGCTTGCAATCCATATTACTGCCTACTTACCAGTATCGATGGATTACGTAAACGTGAACTAACTCTTCAAGTCTGTCTTGTAATATCTTGCTGTGTGTATAATTTCCACTGAGAAAATCCCACAGAATGATGCTGCATGTCACGACACACACATAACATCCAGTCTGGCGGCATGAATAAGGACAACCTCTGGGTATTGTCAAAATATCAAATACGATTCATTTCGAGTATGTAGGATTTACTACCAAGCGTACCACCCGCTGGTAAAGCTACCCAGCGAAAACTTCTCAGCGGAGAGTGTCACCTCATTGTAAATTCATCAACACTAGATGAAATGAATAATGTGGCTTGCAAAAACGTCTCATTCGTATTATTGTGCACCCAGTCTGGAGTACACTACAAACCTGTCGTGAAAAATGTCTTCGGATAGTTTAATCATCTGAATCACTGGTAAAATGAGGCGGCGTTCAGCTCTTTGCAATAGGCTGTTGTTTACTGCACACCAAAAGGTGTTCGCAGTAGACGGTTGGACAAAAATGTGCAGGTGCTGCTGGCAGGGACTACCTGGCTAATACTTGTCATAAAAGGCTCGCGGATTTCGTTCGCTTATCGCTGCAGTCACGGGTGTGCATATACTTCACAATCAATCACTCCGAGTGCATGAAGCATCTTGCAATCGACCCACCTGTATCGTAAGATTACATGAAACGCAGTGAGTGTCACGCGTGTATCAATCTTACAGAACGTACTATCTTTACTAGGGCGAATTCACATCGATGACAATTTGCATTTCTTGTGTAGTCACGCGGTGTTCCTATGAAAATCCATTAATCAAAGAAATGCTGTTATGGAGAAAACGTCGCTCGGTGAAAGAGACTGAGAACCGAATGCACCAGAAATACTGACGGAAGTACTGTCAACAGTGAGCACTCTACGTCATATTTCAGGTCTGCCAAGAGGAGGCTAGCCGCTTTCACCTGACCTTCAAGAGTACCAAATGTGCCTGCATGAAGGGTGCGTGCTGAATGCTCGGAACCATCACATGTATGCATTTGTCAGACATGAATATTCTTAACACCAGTAATTTGATGCTACGCCAACAGTCTGGCTGAGTAAATCGGGTCGTCTTGTCTGCTGCATCCAGCTGGGTGGATAAGTGAAAACAGGCTACCTATGATCCCACCTCTACGGTCCTATCGAGTTTAGCTCTTACATCCTTCCAAAACCCTATTACTAGTAATCGCCCTGCAGGTCTCATAACGGATAAAGCTAATCATAGTTGAACGGTGCCAATAAGTTCCATCTCTTATAATCCAACCACAGACCTCACTTGTACCCCTTGCCTAGGCCTAAAATGCAAATTTATACAGGTGCTTTTAACGTCCGCACAATGAAACAGATAAGATAACAGGCCGCTCTAGCACTAACGAAAGACACGTTGATTGTCGACGCCTGCTGCATTTTGGAGAATAAAATGCGGAACAGTAGACAGCCTATGAAAGTAACAACGCATATACTGTCTGCACGAAAATAATTAAACATTTCAAATGACATCACGGTCACCGCCACCAATCAGATCGGAGTGAGTAAAGGTCTCAGCACAACGACCGCAGCAGTATTGCTAGATTACACCCCTGTTAGAAGTAGACTTCGTGACCACGACGTGGCAGGTTCTATTAAGGTCAACTCTAGACTCAAAATCTTAAGAAATCTTCTCATTGTGTCTGTTCGCGCTTCAGCTGACTGTAGTTTCCTGGTTGTTGGGTACATATTCCGCCCGGGTCCAGCCGCCTTCATTCGATCAACATATGGTTTTGATATAGTCATTCTGGCTGTAGATATGAGCACTCAGACAGACCACCTTGGCGAGGCCAGGACTAGTTTAGGTGGCACGTTTGGAAAAAACCGTGCAGTTCTGATAATGATAGGTGGCTGTTGTAACTGTGTACTGAGCATAAACCAATTTTGGCCAGTATCAGTTTCAGACACAACAGAGATCATTGATTTCGAATAACTACAGTACCATGCGAAGCGGACACAGCTGCATTGATCGATTGGATTCTCTTTACCAATAAACACAGTGCCGTCTCCTGCGAACGTTCTATTATAGCCTCATCAAAACATCAAATTTCCAGATATATTTTCATTAAATCTGTTTATGATCCAACTCACTGCTGTGATATCATTCTGAAGGACGCCTTTAACTGTGATCAGGCTGTTCTGCTGGGAACCACATCTGGTTGGCAGCATGTATGAACGTCAGTCTGCTGCCTAGGTGAATCCGTGTTTGGGTTAGGTGGCGCGTTTAAGGTGTCTTTACATCGCCCAGCAATTACATGCAGACCGCAGACCATTTTTACCTAGAACATGCTTCAAATATCGCGCATTTCTTTGTTACACTTTGCCACCTCCTTCTCTGAATCACGCCTCCACTGAGTTAAGCCACATATCATTTAGTGTTGGTAATGAGATTTCATTTGAGACTGTCATGTTTATTGGAGCACATACTTGAATTCAGACGGTACGTTATTACATTGTCATTCTGTACCTACTTCCGCTGAGCAACGACCCTATAGAACCCAGTGATTGGCTGTTGGGAAACTGGTAAAACCGTAACTAATGCCAGCCTGCCAAACTGGCTTACGATTCAAGGTTGGCAGGTCTAATTTCAGAGATTCTAATAGCTGTTGTACACAAATCTCACGGAGGTGTGTTTGAAGCAGATACCATAGAGTTGGGTGCCTTGGTCTGAGAGTTGAACGGATGTTGGGTTGTTAGATGTCGGAGGGAAAAATAGTTAGTGGGGATATTCGTATAAAGTTCAGGCGTAACCTGATTGCCATTCATGAGGATTGGATACTGAGAGATGTGAAAGAACTGGAAACCGAATTTGCTTCGGGGAACACTGACGGTCTATGCAAGTTTGTTTATACCAGCGGTCCAATGTGACCTTCTGTCTGAGAAGTTGCCAGTGAGTCAGATGGCACACCACTTCATAATCAGTTCGGAGAGTTGGAGAGGTGAGTGGAACATTTTGAGGATCAACTTAACTGTCTTCCTACATCTATCGTTACTTGCAATATATCTACTTGGTCGGTAGATTTAAGACCACCAACCAAAATGAGGTCCGCATTTCCATTTCGGTACACTTCTTGAATCGGTTGTCTCAACCCGTGTGGACAACGGAGAACATCATCTCTGTTGGGATCACTCAATAATCGTTCCCATATTCCAGCAACGATTCTGGAATTCTTGCGGAAGTTATAAGGTAGTCAATATGACCCCAGTCGTAACTAGGGTTCTGGTGTCCGTTATATTTCGTCGCATCAGTGCAGCTGAGCAGACAGATATTGGGGCAAATCGGGCCAAATTTCATTCTGGACGACGATGTATTGTTCAGTTTTTTGGTGCTCATAAAATTTTGGAGCAACGTCATATGTACCGCCAATCGACAATCGCCTTATTTGTCTTCTATGTGGATACGTTCGGTTTAGCGGACAGATGTACACTTTTGAAGTTGCTCAAACGCAGATTTGCGTGTTGACCACTTATGTGGAGATACTGTCGGCGCTTTATTTCTATATTTTACATTAGGTAAGGGTTTACTGTGAATAGTTTGGCAATTTCAGCACCATGATTGGTGTATGTCGTAAGTGTCAACTTTCACCACTTCTGCATAATTCTCTTATGAACGCCTAAACATCGACAATGTTAGTGAGGCGGGCGTTCGAATGGGACTGCGGAAATGACTTCCTCCATTCAGTCCTCACGTTTACACAGACTTGAACTGTTAAGCCCCGTACTAAGGATCCCAGCTAGTCTTCTGCCATTCTGAGCAATCTTTTTGCATGCTGCGGTCGACTGGTTTGGGGTGAGCGGTGGGCAGATGATGGTCTGACGTAGGGGAATTAAGTCATTTACCAAGGGGTTGTCTGCTGTATTTGGCTCATCCCCCGGTTTGAGATACTTCGCTACTCATTTAGTCAGTGGCTCTGGACATTAGGTGAGATGGCGGCTAATCCAACTCGGTGGCGTGAATGCTGTTGATGTTTTGTCAAAGTTTCTGTGAGATATTTGTGCCTCACTATCCGGTTCAGGGAAGGCTCTGAGAAAGGTATCTTATTGATGACGTCCTTCTTTCGTCCGCCACTTGGGTTGTTTGTTCCTAAGGTATAGACACCTCGATGCCGAGTGTTTGAATGCAGTTCTAGTGTTTTGCAGTCAGGTCCTTTCCCATTCCGTTCTTTTTCCTTCTCTTTTTCTACGGAGTTTGATTTTTTGTTCTTAGTTGTTTAACAGATAGTCATGATTGAGAACCACGGAAAGGGTTGCTGTTTCTGTTGATGATGGTGATATTTTTGTCAAACAGATCACTCAAACCGTTCATGGTGAACATCAATGGAGATTCAACGGTGCATGCTTTAGCGTAAACTGGGTGTTGGCAGTCGTTTCTTCGTTCGAAAATATTAGTCGCCAGAACCGTACTAAGGCGAGAAACAAATTGAGTATAAGCTCTAGCCCTATCGGTGAGAAATGAGGATATTGTAATTAATACTATAATAAACGTCATATTCTTTAGATATTCCACGTGCTGCGTACCGTTTTTCCATGTGATCGGATTCTACTGATGTAGGCAACTAAGGACATTCCAGCAGAAACGATAATCTTTCTTCTCTTTGGTAGTTAAGACGAGGACATCTGGCAATTCTTGGTGACTGTATACTGAAGCTATCACATAAATCGACGTTTATGTTTCACTCTTTCAGAAGGCCAAATGTCTTACGAAATTAATGGCCTTAATCAGGTAAGATGGACGTCGCGTAGCTGTTTCATCAATGGGACAGATCAATGAACAGTCGTACTCGCCTACGACATAGTCGGCCTATTGATTGTCTGTCCCATCTGTCTGGGCGACGTTGGTTTTGTAGACTGTCAATTTTGGTCCACGTGATTTTTTGGCTGAAATAAAGCCTACTGTTTTTTCTGCTTAGTATTGCTTAGACTTGAATAAAACAATGAGAAAATGCGAATCATGTGGTGTTCTCCGAAGTAACAGTTCGTACATTCTGATTACACACGGACATGTAACTAATTCACCTGATTGGAAGTCATGGCCTAAGGGATTAAACAGACGGACACAAAAACTGGAAGTCAAAATTATGAGAATGCCACTTACCAAGGTAGCTACGGCATCAACACAAACTGTTTTTGAGCACACAGGGGGGATGATTGTGGCGTCTGATAGCCAAAGCCTCAGTAACTTGAAGTATGCAATTCCGGTCGCTCCGAAAAATCATTGGGAATGCGTCAAGGAATTTTGATTTTGTGTCCTGTTTGGATTATGCGTCTTGTAACTGATGATGCGGTGTTCCCGCCGCCGGCATCTGTACAGGCGCCTGGCCTTCATAACAGAGATGTATCACAAGCAATAGGCTGGTCAATTCGAGACTCTTCCTACGACATTAAGATTTACATAATTTTTATTCAAATCTGTATTACTTTGGAAGAACATATGTGGAAAAAAACGTTGTTGAGTTGCCAGACAACAGATAGTTTTCCATCAGAGTAGAGGAACGATCAGTGAAACTCACAAGTTAGTGGTGATTTACAAGCACTGTTAGTCATGGGATAATATGTTAGAACGACATTACAGAACAGAGGGTTCGTCAAAAAACGGAATGAACATCATTTACGTCTTTTACTAATTTCATATTTACACACACCCTCTAGCCAACCTCCTTCTGAAAGAAACAATGGGCTTGTGGAGCCATCTTGTTTGGTCACAGTAGTGCCGCGTTTCCTTGCCAATGCATAGTTTCTAACTCCAGTCCACGTTCGTACACATCAGTTACCTAAGATTGAGTACGACCGCGGTAATATATATATATATATATATATATATATGCGCAACAAAGGTTCAACCTGTTCGGTTGCCTCGAGTGGAGACATAATAACTGTTTCACTAACTTCAGTTGACCACAAAGACTGGGACCCCAGTTCGGTCTGTATTACATAATTCCTCAAATATACTTAGAAATATTTTTATCAGTAATAACTACTGAGAAATTTGGCTGATAGAGGTGGAACGTTTGTTACATTCTTTACATTCAAGCACACAAGCGAATGTGATTGAGTGTTCTGACAAGTTAAGTTGGTCATGGTTTATCTGAAGTCCTTGGCGTGTTGGTTGATTCATGAACTCGATTTGGGCAAAGATGTGCTCTGCTGACAAAACCGAACAAGGGAAGCTCGAGTCTACAATAGTGTTCGCGTGTGTACGAAAGCTGCGATCAACTGTGCGTAGTGATTTCAAAGTATGCACCTCTCAATAGTCTATTACTTACCGTTATTTCTGAGCCGCTTGAATGTCTACACTATTTGCGACTGAAAAATGTTATTCTTCCGTCTAATCCGGTTCAAATCCACGTGATTAATAGTTGACTTATGTTCTACACTATACTCTTGGCTATAAGAATACATTTAATAGAATGTTTGATCATCTCTCAAAGACGCAATTTTTGGTTACAGCGATGGCAAGCTCTTTTCGACCCAGAGAAAACGGGAAAAATTCAATTGGCCAAATTTTGTGAAGTTCTCGGCTTACAAGAAAACACGGTGTAAGATTTTTGTGTAAAAGTTTTAATGCTGAACTTTACGCTGTGTATAATAGACGTGAACAGTTCGATGCTGAGGAACTGAAGGAAGTGGCCGACATTGCCAGTGACATGGATCGCACCATGAAAGTTAAAGTGGTTCGAATCATCCGGAAAGGCTTTGAAAAGTTTCCTGATGATGAAAAGGTAAATACAAACACAAATCGTTTTCATTTACTTTGCATTACCGTGTAGGTTGTTTCATAGATTGAATAATAATGATTATTTTGCTCAGTACAATATATGTTAGGCAATGCACTGTACAAATCAAATTGCGTATCTTACTGGGGTAAACAATTGTGATGACTGTAACTTAAGCACAGTTCATCGTTAATCAGGGACTCTACACCTAGATAGACTTACCGGTCCCTAATAAAGACTACTGTTATTGTGAACAAAGAAATCTGTCGACATACTGTACGTTTGTGCAGCGAAGCCTGACGAATAACTTGTTTTGATCGACATAGTGCACTTGAAATGGTCCTGGTAAAAAATGTGTGAATGAAAACTTCCTACCCTTGATTACTCATTGAAGCACCCGTTAATATTTGTTGTATTACTTGCGTTGATATTAATTCTCGTGAGCAGTTTAGTTGGACAGCCCACAAGGTTCGACGTTCGTGACAACTTATCAGCGATACAATACTTAACCGGGACTCAGAATAGACTATCGGTTCTCACGTATGTCGACTACCACATTACTGGCATCGTATCATACTCGACCGGATTAACAAAATTATCAGCTTCTGAGCCGTATTTCAGCTTTGCAGCGTAAAGTTTTCCGCGTTACATTCATTATCCATAATGTATGATTGCGTTTAGTTTTGTAGTTTAAAGTTAAACCCGTCTCAACGTGTTATATGCACACAAACTCAATTGCATTGGACACATGCATTCCTTTTCACACTCAAGTGCTGTCAATATGGATCGATATTGCAATGTCAGAATGCCGTGGTTCGTTGAAATTTGTTTGTTGTGGAGCTTGACTAATGGCCATTTTAAATGTCCGAACTTGCGTGTACCTCTGTGTATGCCAGAAGTTGAAGTATGTAACTATATTCATGCTTATGTCTGTTGTAGCTGAAGAGCTCGAATGCATCAAAGAAAACCGAAGTTGAGCATACAGTTTTGATAACGGGAACCAGTGTAGATGACAATACAAGATAGCTACAGTTAAAGCATAATAAGGGTTACGTAATGCATCTCAAGGGAAGAAAACCAGAAGAATGTAATTCCTAATATTGAGGTCAGCATCGAGATTGCTACAGTCGATAAAGCAATAGTTGAGTGAGTCACGGTTTGTAGTGTGTTAGAGTAAGGGGTTTCAAAGTTAAAGTTAGATTATCATGACCTGTTCAGTCGGATCAGAATTTCTGTATTCTACTTTGTATAAAGTTTCAACTTAACCAAAGGAGAACAGTGAACTTGATTGTAAACGTACAATCTATACCGATCTAAAATAAGCTGGCATGAGTTCTGGTCCAGGCCGAGATAACGATATGCACTACTGACGAGTTCTAGTGAGAATGAAACTCGAGTCTAGTGCTTCTTTTAGAAACGGTCTGACTATAAAGTCTATCGGAATACGACAGCCGTAATCAATTGTGGATGATGTTCAACGAATATGAAAACTGATGTGTTGAGAAACTGAAAAGTGTTATGTACAGCTAAAAATGGTTGCGACCAAGTTGAACATCCGTACGATACGGCTAACTTATGGTAAAAGAAGGTGTAGCTAATGTTCCATAATTGATTACTAGTGATGTTCAATTTGCTAGATCGTCTCCATTGAAGGTACAGAAACTGTTAGCCTACTGAGTAAGACATCTCACCAAAATTGAGATGACTGATTTCATGCAAATTACTGAGCAGTTTTTTTGTTGGTGAGGAATAATCGGAAATTTTACTCAACACGTGGCAAACACAATAAACACTTGATCACAGTATTCGAACTCAAATACAGATTTTCCGTCCGGTCCTTATTAAAAAAACTTGTTTAAATTGTCTTTCTGATGTTTGAATTCATCGCCTGTGTACAGATTGATCACCATCAGCATCTGAACTCTGATTCTCGTGCAGCTGATTCAGGAACGTAGTACATCTCGTTAGTGACTATACAGTAGACTTGGTTGCAGTAACACAGTCATTGTCTACAATTAGAAGGATCGTTATTGGGTCTTCTCTCAAGACGATCAGGTAACCCGATAATTATTCAATCAATTGTGAATTGTAACAAACGTATAGGTTAACATGGACGTTGCAGTGAAACATGAGCAGTGCTCAAATTACAGCTAGTAATGGTGTAAAAGACATTCAACCAGGTAACTATCAATCGAATACAATATGAGTCAGCATTAGAGTTTATTGATCTGTTGTTTGATTGTCAGTGTCCAAGCATGTCTAATGTTGATATATCTGATTGCAGGAAATGGTCAAGTTCATCAAACAAGAATTGGACAGAACGCTGGATCGTCTTTGGCACGTGGTAATTGTGCATGGACGTTACCATTCCTATTATTCGTACGAGACGGGCTACAATTTTTGTTTCAAAATGAACGAACGCATCTTTATCATCTATCGATCACCCGATCCACATTCTTTCACATGAACCTTACTGAAATGCACGTGCTTACCTGACCAAAACGACGAGACACGTGTGGTTCCATGACACAAATTCACAGAAGTGCTTTCTCTAAATAGACCACGTATCCTACTTTCCTCAGCTGTAAGGAAATTCTTCATTACACATCCAGATGAGACGGTTGTTCTGTTTTGAAAATGATACCACAACATGGCTTATCTCCAAGTAAGCAGTTCTTTATAGGGGGGATGTCTTCATGGTTGACTTAACGGGATGATTTCAGAGTTAATTGTTGCATGCAAGTCTGTACTTCAGGCCGAAAAGCTACCGGGTTTCTACACAGATGGTAAATACCGACGAAGGATCCATTGACCGAACCCGTAATTCAAATGGCATCACTCTTACAGCCGTGTCTCAGACGCGATATATGACACAAAGTCAGTGCGACAGCCCACGCAGGGCAAGTTCACACACGTGCGCACGTGAACGCTCCTGTGTACACGCCGATAGCAGGAGGGCACACAATCCGCGCAGGCAGCACGAGTTAAGGTTGGCGGCATCCGAGACGGATTGGCCTGTCACAGTGACCGAAGCCAAAGGACGCCTGCGCTTTAAACCATCGCCCCCAAGTGGCTTGCGCT
>LUCH01000159.1:21876-37310 GCA_013368495.1 Paragonimus heterotremus
GCAGTAACATCTTTTCGCCTATCCACCCTGTCATGTGCAGCAGATAGGGCGACCCGGTTTATCCTGCGCGACGGCCGATGCAGTATGGTATTGGATTTCTGTCGTATATTCATAAAATTTTTGGACTTAGGATACTGCCAGGAGGCCTAGACCTAGACAGGAGGGCGATTAGGGCCCTCAACCAAAGCCTTTGGCTCAAAAGCCTGTACCGCAAGGCAGCGGGGACATACACGCAGCAGCATCAACCATCCAAGACAGACTTGACAGTCACAACCGAAGACATTCGGTACATTCACATACAGACAATACTGCACAGACAAACCAATCACATATAGAGAATCAGATCAGGCAAAAAAGAAAATAGCAAACCGAGTCGAAACGCAACAGACTGACACCATACACAACGAACACTTCACAACGGACGCAGCACGAGTACGACGACAGCCACTGCCATGGCAAAGAGTGAACAAGCATCACGTGGGTGGGCTGCACATGCGAAAGTTGGTCTAAGCCACGGTGAGGGCCAGACTGAGGCGCAGCGTCATCTGACGCAACTGGAAGGTCAAGTCAGTCGACTCGCATTGCTATGGCTGCAGGGACCACGTAGTGACAACAAGCATGGTCATTAGGGATGTTGTGGGATCTGAAGAAACAAGATTTTTTAATGACCATAACTGTAATATTAACCTCCCTTAAGCAAACGTGTTATGCACCCGCATTTACTGAGCAAGAGCACATACAAACAGCACAGTGAAGACCAAAAATTTTCAGTACATAAGTGTTAACGTTTAAAAACGTCTGTATGCACGACTTTAAAGGAGCATTACTTCAGTTCCTTCAGAGTACGACAGTCACAACTACGCGTGCATGATGATGACAAACATCTATGGTTTTGCTCATGGCATCCAGAAGTGGATGACATTCAGAAAACTGGATTCAACGACTGAACGATTTTCCATCCAAATGGAATATTTCTTAAACCGTACCGTTTGGAAAGTTCAGGGTTGGATATCAGTTGTCTCAATCAAAATAATTTCAGGTCCATGGTTTAGATCTGCATTCATGAAAACGGCAAAGTCAGAATTTAATCGTTCTCAACTGACGTCACAAGTGAGGTTATATTCAAGCACTTCTAATGTCATCGTACTGTGCGCATATTATCTGTTTAGTTTATAAAAAACTCAGTTGTGGGAACTGTGATCTTCGGCTAGATTAATACCGGTGACAAGAACAACATGCCGAAACGCAACAAGCACTACATTAGCCGAGTTAGGAAACTAATCCCTGATCTCAGAAATACCAAATCTCGAATTCCACTCATCATAGTTTGGCAGCAGTAGCCGCTCAGATCTCCGGATTTAAATCACTTGGAATTTTTAATCTGATGCTAGGTGAAGCAGATTTGTATCAACAGTGTGAAAACTCCGGATAACTTACGGAATAATATCAAGAACGAAGGTTTGACATATCTGAAGCTACAACCAGATAAAACCTCCTACTGACGTCTGAAACGTATGCTTATGCACAAATCCAGTTTTCGACGGTGCTTTGGACATTTGTAGTGAAACATGGATAGTTGTTTCCATCACTGCTTTTCATAAATGAACGCGGAAATGTATGTGAAATTCTTTAATCAAAGTAGAACTATAAGTGAGAAATCGCCGGATGAGAGGTATCAGATACATGTGTTTGCACAACTCACTTCATACTGTGACAGCCAAACCTTTGGCGGCCTTCATCATTATCAGTCGTCCGACTGGCCAATCCACACTTCCACTATCGTGCGTATCAGCAGGCTAATCTAGTATCCGCAACTGTTCCTGCCAGCCTTTGCGAATTGTTTGGCGAGCTATGCAGGCTGTACTGCCGTTCCGCTGATTGGTGAACTATTCAGCTTCGAATTTGGGCATGTATGTGTAGATATGAGGGCGTAGGCGACCTCTGTTGTACGTCTGTGATTCGCAGTGCAGGTCACCTGATCAATCCTCGCGAGTAGGAGTCACACATGCTCTGGGCAGGGAAGCATGCAGACGCGTTTACCAAACTTATTTAGCTGAAAGTAGTTCTTTGTGATTGAGCTATGTTATTCATTGACTCAAGACTGATTCAGTATCTTTCCTACGATCTGGAAATGTCAATAATGTATCCAGAATGAGACGGCGAGTATTAAAACGTATCCAAATCCTCTGTTGTCAAAGTGACACTGTTTAATTCGCTATACTTTGGTATCTGACACTGCTTTGCTGTTCGTGCGTTTGTATGTTTATGGTCGGCACTTTACTATCCAGCGTTAGGTAATGGAATGTTGTTAATTTGACTTGTTATCCGGGCGAGCTGTTTTGCTAGCGGACATGTCATCAACAATACTAAGTGACATGTCATCTTCATTCCTTGATCATGAGACGTCCAATGATTTTGGAGTGTATTCGAAGAGTTCCAAACGTAGTTGATGTTGCAAAGCAATGGGGCTGAAATGTACTTCAAGATTTCAGTACTTCAGCTGGCTCTCAATAACCAGTGTACGTAGCAGAGTGTATGCAAACGTAATGCCACCATTTTTTTGCCGACTCAAACAAAAATGCACAATGTGATCTGATACGATAGTAACAGGGAATAGCAAAATGAAGTACAAAATAATAGGAACACCACACACTCTCATTTCTACCACGTTCCTCAGCATCAATAACTCTTCTCCACACTTTGAGTTCACGACCACTTTTCAATAATTGAAGGTGCCTGTCAGATTTCAGAGTGTTCGAGGAAGTGTAAGTTCCGCAAAAGAAGGCTATCAGAAATAGAAATAGAAATCCTGGATTTTTACGAAAGTTCTTTCTAATGAAACAGGTTAGATAGCCTAGTTATAATAAAATATCGAGCAAAGCGAAGAAAATTTATTGCCTTTCTATCAAGTTTGTATCAAAAGTCATAATTATCAGTATTTCCAGGATCGAATTATATTCACCCTAACAATGGGTTGAATTTGCGTCCGTTCATGGTATTTGTCTACAAATTCATGGGGGTACTAAATGGGTACAAATGTGTCGTGAATAAAACGAGAAAAAAAAGAAGGAAAACCACCAAATGATGGAGCTCCATAAGATAAGGGCAGGAAAGGCAACACCTTTGATGAGACAGAGTTGCCAATGACGGCAACACACTTCCATGCCAGAGTGTTTCCAACCAGCAGAGTGGAGATGAGCAAAAAGTCAACGCCATGTCATTCTTCAAAGAAAACAGATAAAGGGTCAAGATTATTGGCAACATACTGCTGATGTTCAGCAACCGAAACATCCAAACAGTGGTTGAGGACTAACTGGGAAAATACACGCGACGTAACAGTTTCGAACACATTCGTTTGTTATCATACGGTATTGGATTTTAAAGACAATCGGAATGGGTTCGCACTCGATCTAATAACATGATTGTGTAAACACTAGAGAACAGTAGTTATTCTGCCTTAATTTCACGTTTTAGCACATCCGTCAGACGGGAGAATAAAGCAGACAATGTCTGATATCCGAAAGATGAAATAAAACTAACGTTAGTTGTCATACTCACAAACAATCAGTTCGCAGATCCAATGGTTTGCGTTCACTCGAAAACACAATTGTTGCACAGTGCAAGCTATGCATTACTAATCGTGTATTATAGTTACCCGGAATAAATATTCTACAATATTTTGTGCTTACTGTGAAGCTACGGATCAGTAACAAGGTCGACGTCAGGCTCCTTGATAGATTTACTTTAGTTGAGGATGTAATTCACGTTCTTTCCACCTCTCTAAATTCATGAAACATGCAGTACCGCAATAGAGTTTAAAAACTAGTCTGATGTTCGCTGAACAAAAGAATCTCAAAAACACTATGTCGTAGCACAAAAATATATAGACCTGTAGATGCAAGCAGCGTAATTTCGTTTCTTGATGTTACTGCTCATCCTCAAATTCAAAGTACTAGCTTATCATTGGTTTTACACGCTTACGTAATACTTCCAGGCCGACCAGCAGCTGACTAAACATTGAACTTCAAATCATTGATCAGAAAGTCTTCTGACTGCAGCATGAGTCATATATGAGAACTCTGGACGTTTACATCAACTTTAGTTTTATCGAAGCTTCTATTTCTCCAGCTGAGTTGGCTGGATGTCACCTCACACGACGAAAGCCATATATACATGTATGTACACGTATATGAAGGTGTATATGCAGGTGTTTGTCCAAGTCCAGCCAAGAATCTAGAATGCATCAGTAATTTCAAGGGTCACTTTTAGACAATCACGTCTTGAATTTTTAGGTTCGTCTCACTACATGTTCTGATGAAGTATCTGTATTCGAGGAAAAGTCACCACCAACAGCTGTTTATCATGATGCTACTTCTATCTACTGGGGATTTTCAGACAGATTTCATTCTTCCCCGGCTTGCCACAGAACTCACAAAGAATCACCTCCAAAAACACTTCGGTTATATTCAGCAACCTTTTATTTGCCGTACTGTCAGTTTGATGACAAAGGCAGTAGAAACAATACACCAGAACCGATCCAACTTTGGAGGTTAGGTTTTCGCTGAAAATACTAGGAAAATGTGCAAAACCCGTTTTCCACAAACTACCGGCGATCAGTTTGCGTCCTGTTAGGATAGAAGTTAGCTTTTCAAATACACTTAGTATAACTGGAACAAAGACGGCGTAAAATGTTGTATGCTGACTGATAATACGATGAACCACCACTTCCTCGGGTTGTGAACAGTGGTCTACATAACTCTTGTGAATGTGCACTAAATCCTTCACCACTGTTGTGCTCGCTGTGAGCGATCGCATTACTTGGCTTGGTATCAATAGAGAATAGTTTTCGCCGAAGGAAATTTAAGAACATAAGTCACTGACGGCAAACCGCATGAATTTCTCCCAGCGAACTTCGCTGTTTAACTTGGACCCGCCTAACATCGAATGTGTAACAGTCTAGTTTTCGTAAGACATTCTCAGATGCTATCGCATGCCGGTATGGGCGTGTTCTCAAAACCACGTCGGATGAGCACGGTACACGTACACCCGTGCACATCCTGGTCGCAAGAGGATGGTCTTGGAAGCTAGATGCCTTGTATGCTGGCGCTTGCTGTCAATTATAAGCATATAGACTGATCGATTTATCGATCGAACTAGTGTCACTACCTGTCCAATGTTGGTGGGACCGGTTTGGCATCGACGGTTACATAATGTTTGCTGCGTGTCTGTAGTTGATTTCGAATGAGTACGAGTCGCTCTGATGAGCTGTACGTGAGTATCAAATTAAGACACACTCAGTCAGGTCATCCAGGAAACAGTTTATCCCAGTGAGACTAGACCTGTATTGGACAAATGGGTATGCGCTGGACTATCGTCCACTAACAATTTAATACGCCTTTCTTAAAGAGCAACCGTAACGTAGTCCCAACAGGCATCGAACTAGAGAACACAGCGGGGTTTGGAAACAAACCGTATATTTCCAGCAATGTTTGGAAATATGATAAATAGTTAGTTCTAGCCTAGTCTGGAACCAACGGCAACAACCAGGAGGAAGAAAGAAGAGAAGTGCGAGACGGGCTACAGCCCACTTGGCGGCGCTCAAAAGCGCGCCCAGCGAAAAGTGCGTGGAACCTTCGAGTGCGTTAAATAACGCTCGAGAAGGCTAAGGTTAAATGATCTTGAAGAATGGAATAATAAACGAGTCGTTAAGAAAGGGACTAGCATTCGTTGCTTGCAATTAGTTGCACGACTGAAGAAAGTGGCACTGAGTTCATATCAGGTCTCCTACAACAGACGTACACAGAATCACGCGTACAGAACAGGCAAGCGGGAAAACGTGGTTACATCCGGGATATTTAGAGAAACCCCACGATCGCTGATCACTACAAACCTAACGCAATGAGACCAGATCTTGGAACGGCATACCAGCATGCACATCTCAATGATCATTTAGACTAAATTAGGCAATGTGACGATCATACTGACAGAGTCCCTTATACAAGCCAGTCCACTGAACAGTGGTCTGAAAAACCACAGTCTCTTGATCCTTTGACTTGGAAACTGGAAGAACACTGTCATCTTTTTCTTTCACGAAATGGTACCGCTGATTTGCGACACAAGCTTCTGAGTTAGAAGTGTCAGTTGGAAAACGTATACCTTAGTCTGCTTAAGTTTGGAGGCAGATTGCACACCACTTCATCATCAGCTCGGAAAGTTGGAGCGGTAAAAGGAACATTTTGGGGATCAATTTAACTGTCTTCTTACACCTATCGTTACTTGCAATATATCTCCTTGATCGATAGATTTCAGACCACCAACCAAAATGAGGTCCGCATTTCCATTTCGGTTCTCAAACTTGATAGATCTGCCGACCCACATGAACTCGTGTCGGCACTTTCAAAGAAAGTGGTCAGGCATCGGTACAATTCTTGACTCGGTTGTCTCAACCCGTGTGGACAACGGAGAACATCATCTCTGTTGAGATCACTCAATAATCGTTCCCATATTCCAGCAACGATTCTGGAATTCTTGCGGAAATTATAAGGCAATCAATATGACCCCAGTCGTAACTAAGGTTCTGGTGTCCGTTATATATCGTCGTATCAGTGCAGCTGGGCAGAAAGATATTGGGGCAGATCGGATCGAATTTCATTCTAGACGACGATGTGTTGTTCATCTTTTTGGTGCTCATAAAAGTTTGGAGCAACGTCATGTGTACCGCCAATCGACAATCGCCGTATTTGTCTTCTATGTGGATACGTTCGGTTTAGCGGACAGATGTACACTTTTGAAGTTGCTCAAACGCAGATTTGCGTGTTGACCACTTATATGAAGATACTGTCGGCGCTTTATTTCTATATTTTACATTAGGTAAGGGTTTACTGTGAACAGATTGGCAATTTCAGCACCATGATTGGTGTATGTCGTAAGTGTCAACTTTCACCACTTTTGTTTAATTCTGTTGTAGACGGAATAGCAGTGCACCATCTGCAGTGCTCACAAGATGCTGGTGTGTAGTTTCTACTATTTGGATAGCTTATTGATCTTCGTGATGTTGACAGCAGGTTGTTGTTGCTTAAACATTTTCAAACAGTAAGGACAATGTCAAACACTATTTCGCGGTCTGCATAACATTTTTTGTTGTTCGATCCCTTAACTTTTTTGTCCATTTTCTTCTTTCTGAAAGTGTATGATCATTTTCCTGATGATGATTGTATGGCAGTTAGGCACCAGCGTGAACCACTGTGCTGTTGTTGCCTTTGTTTCCATTAATGGTAATGTCTGCAGGAGATGAGGATTTGAATATAAATGTAGAATAAGACTTAGCGAATATGCTCCAGCTCCTACCAGTTCAACATGCACCTTGCTTCTTTCCAATTTCTAGAATGTAATCACTGACAAAACTTTTAATGTTCAACTCAGCAAAAGCAGAAGTGAATTTTGAAGAGTTCCATTTTACATTAGTGTCGTTCAAAAAACATGTGAACCAGGCAGGACTAAAAATAATAATCATTGTCAGGATTGTGTGTGCCAGTACTTGTTGATTCTAAATAAACAATGTTTGACGCTGTTTGTTACCTAATTGACTAACTATCGATCAGTGCAACTGCGCTGTTTGGATGATGTGTCCACTTTTCAAATACTAGACGCCGATATTCTTGGTTAGAGGGAATTCTTTGTTGAAACGATTCACAGGACTCTTGCGAAAACATGGCACACTCTCTCATTGTGCTTCAGTTTTCCGTTGAAGGGGTCACGTGGGTTGTAAGGGAATATAAATCCATTTTGTTTGTGTTAGTTTTGTGAACCAAGAACACGGATGGCGCAAAGGTTACTTATTCAAGGAACGAACAAATGGGTTATACGTTTCAGCATGATAACAATCAAAAACACTCATCTGCGTTCTGTGCTGGTCCTAGAACGTTACGATTACCACAGACGTCAATGTTCAGTTCCTTGATGTACCACGAACGATTTCATGCGATGCTGCACCCCGAGGTTTCTTCTTATATTTTTCCTGTTGCTACTTCAATGTCAAAATCCATGTTCTGACGCCCGCTACTGAACGACATTGGTGTGAGTATCATAGCACGATTGCTCCTCCCCACTACACTAATATACAAGAGAGAGGATATGTGTTTGCACACAGCAGATAACAAAACAATCAGCTTTGTAGAAAGAACAACACATGAGATGACTTGTAAGTTATGCGAACTAGTGTGTGTGATTGCTGTGATGTGCACAACGGACGATGGTTTTATCATACTGTAGTTGGAGTTAAGAGAATAATCAATAGCATGTAATCTGAACTACATATTACTGAAAGCAGCAAACTCCTGTAGTTCTTGTCAAGACGGCAATTTTAGCTGTATTTAAAATCCAGAGGATTAATTGAAAAATATGAGCTGTTGGGTAGTCAAAATTACAAAGACAATTATTTGGAAAAGTGGCTGTAGTCGATGGCATTGTCATCATTTTTCGAAACAACCTCTTGTAGGCAGTAACGTGCAATATGTATGTTCTCAACGAACGTAACAATACGATTGTAGGCAACCAGATGTGTCCTAATTACCCGGATACCATTAGCATGAATACTGTCAGGCAAGTGAGATCGCCGCGATTCAGTTACCGGGAGAGCGGAATGCGATTGATAAGGTAATATCCACTTTCTTCTATTAACTGCCTTATATAACGTCACTTAGAAAGGGGTTGTATTCTAAAAAAAACGTGGATGGTATCCACTGCTCTCGGTTAACCAATACTATAACCTCAGTGTTAGACCAGAACCCAATTTAGTTCAGTGCATTCGGTTAACCAGTCGAGTTCCAGTACTCCAAAACCGTGGTTGTTTGCAAACCACCCCACGAACGTTCCTCATATTCAACGATCTTTAAAACGTGGAAGAAGCCGTGTTGCTTTCACCGTAACTCGCAAACCGTATCAGTAAATGCTTCTTTACACTTCCTTCTAGTTACGGACTACAGTTCCGTGGAGGTAATTACGATACCATTCGACACAACTCCGCGATGTAAAAGATGATATTGAGGAGTCGTCATTCCCATCTACCACTTGTGGACATGTAAGCACGAAGGAATACTGGAATGATAACAATAATTGGAAGACTACTGAAAATCGAATGTGGCAGATACTTTAGATACGACAATTTAGTCGTGTATAGTACGAAGGACATATAGAAGTGGTCGGAACAATCTCCTAGAGAAAACAACTACTAGAATTAAGATCACAGTCATAACAATTACACAGGACAAACAACTCTTTTAGGGAAGAAATCAAATTTGATTTCTTTTCGAATTTGGATGGCTGTAAGCTTAATCCCCAATCAGTCATTATGAATACCCAAACGTGACACACTTACCTTAATATATTATTACCACAACCAGCATACGGTGTTGACAATCAACATTTATAACGAAACTGTACGTTTCAACTAAATCAATCTTCTGGATACACTCGCCGAATCTGAGTAAATCTGGTAGGTTGAACCATTCCGAGAGTAACAATCAACGATGTCATCCTAGATGATATTCGGTCGTTGGTTATGAAACATACGTCATATCCATTCCTAGCAAAGCCATGTCAGATACGGCGGGAATAGCGCTTGTCAATATACTTCGCCTCAGAAAAGCATCTTCAAAACAAAGCTGATGAAGTGCATTCAGATTGTTTTTGTTTTTGATAAATCAGGAATAGAACGTAACCTAGAACTGCATTCGATTGATTAGTTTACCACATTGTTTCAGTTGTGCCAATTTTACACACTGTTAATATGCATGACAATGAGCATAGTTTAGTGAAAATTTTGTTCAAAAGGAATGTTTGTTCTGTTCAGTCACCACTAGTAGGCTTAGTTTCTGCTGCAATGGCTAACTTACACATATACTACCGGAGTTGGTTTCTCCAGGGTAAAATGCGGAATTATCAAAGCAATTGAACGGATAAAAACACAAAAACCAACTCCACCAATAATTTCACAAATGTTTTCTAAAATTGTGTGCAGTCTATGAGCATATTATGCGGATGACTACTAATGCACGCGGTTGACCCAATGAGGCAGGCCTTGAAATGCTTTGCTGATAAGAATCAATACTTGTGAATTTGTGATAAACACCTGTTCCTTTATCCGTACCACTAGGCAGAAACACGTTGAGTTCACTTGATAACCGTTGCAAGTGTGTAAGTCAGAGTTATCGTAATCAAGGTTGCTGTGGCGAAAATCCATTCAGTTCACCGCTTATCCAAAGCTTGACACAGTAGGCGAGCAAGCAAGGGACCAGTTGAAACGACGCTTTAAGGTACCACATCAGGACTGGAAGAAAAGCCTGTATATTACACTTCTCGTTGTTTCCAAATTTATTGCCGTGTATTGCACCAATTAGCCTACAGTCTGTGACTTTGTATATGCCATCATGATCAGTCAATGGCAAAATCTCATTAATTTAATACTGATGCACATCTGTAAATGGGGCTCTTGTCTCAGGAAAAATAGCTGTCTACTGCAACTAGTACTAGGTTTTCTCCATTTTACGCGGAAGCTTCAATGTCAGTACGATTTCTAAGGTATTCTATGTCCTTGATTCCGAATGTTACGGTTGCCAACCCACTTGATTGAATCTAAATACACTATAGGATGTGCTAATTTGTCGGAACAAGTCTGCCGATGAGGTTGTGAGTAATCCTAGCGTTTGGCCTGCTGGATAGAAAATCACATAAATCGCTCAGTGACTCCATACGCGTTAGTTTGCAGGGCTGTCACAACGGGACTCGACCTTGACGTTGTATGACGGCTTATGCATCTCCACGATACAATGTGTTGAAGTGAACGATGTGGCGATCACACCTACAGAGTCACTCATACCGAGCAGGTCAACAGGTAGGGGTCTGGCAAACCACAATCTTCAGGTCCTCCAGGCTTTGTCTTGGAAGAAGGCTGGTGTTCAGTTCAAGGAAAAGCACTACTTTTGTTTCAGTGCCACCTACCCGCTGCCTTGTAGTACAGGTTTTGGAGCTGAAGGCTTTGGTTGAAGACACTGACCAACCTCTTATCGAAGTATGGGCGTCCTGTCAGTTTCTCAGCTTAGCCAGAACCATGAATATTCACAAAACTAGCAATTCCATTCTTTGTTGACCTCCTCAGTGTAAATCGGCTACCCTATCTGCTCCACATAGCAGAACGAACAGGCAGAATCATATTACTGCTAACCACCTCGCTGACCATTTCACTTTTATTCCCAAGTTTCTTGTAGCTCTATTTCTAATAAAATGTCCTACTAGATTTCGCTAACGATAGTCGAACCATGCAACCGATTAGCACGCTATAAACTATTAAGAAACTGAAGAATATCAGTGGATAAGAAAGTGACATTATGGACGGGAAAAAAATGCCAGGCCATCCAATTAGCTCGAACAAGTTAGCAGCTAATGAGCGATTGGGTTCGTAATTAGATTTGTGTGCATTATGAACACGGCCCCGGATTTGCATTACACTAGACTTGGTTCTCTTTCCTACAAGGCAGTTTAACAACGTTCTGTCTTTTGCCACCAAGCTTCCAGTCTCCTGCGTCCTTTGCTTAAAGTTCGAATGTGAGGTAATATGAGTGTTTTCAACTTTAACTTCTTCTAACTCTTTCACTACTTCTACAGGTCGATCAGCAGTAACTATGGTCCCCGGCACAGCGGACATAACCGCATTGGTAAATTTCACTTTTGCACAATTCTCTTATGGACTTGTAAATATCGACAATTTCACTGAGGCGGGACCGCCAAACTGAACTCCTCTGTTCAGTCCTCACGATTACACAGACTTATAATTTCAAGCCACTTAATAAGGTTGCCAGTCAGTCGTTTACCACAATTGAGCACTCATTTATCATCTTATGGTCCACTGGCATGAGGTGACCAGTAGACAAATGATAATGTGAAGTAGGGGAATGAATTCATTTACCAAGGGGTGGTGCGTTGTGTATTGTTCGTCTCTTGGGTTGGGAATCTTACAACTCACCTAGTCGGTGGCTGTAAATGTTAGTGTAGTGAAGATGAGCGATCGTAATATACAACTCATACCACTGCTATTCAGTAGTAGGACCGGAGCATATATTTTGTAATGGAACAAGGTGCGGAAAAAATGTAGGAAGAAAAATCGGAATGCAGCATCACCCAAAATGGTCCCTGCTACTTAAAGAAACTGAGCATTGTCGTCTGCGGCAACCGAGACGGTCTGGAGCCGAATACTGCGTGAAAATGAGTTGTTTTGTTTCTGGTCTTGTTTAAACGCATAACCCATGTGTTGTTTTGTTGAATAAACAACCTTTGTGCTATCCGCGTTCTTGGATCACAACATTAGCTAAGATGGTGACCGGTAAAGCTCATTCTGGTGAGTGTTGTTGATTGGCCAAGTTGTCCGTGGAATGGTTGAACACAGTGGTGCAGAGTAGTGATTGCAGTACAAGACCTTTCTTGCTGCTGACATCCTACTGTGACTTATATCTGAGTTTTTTGCTTATAAGTTGTAGAATCTCTGATGTTGAAGGTTTCGACATAGACGGAGCTGTTTTTCATCTGTTTGTCCCTTTCCGCTTCCGTTTTCTCTTTGTCCGATGGTTTGCTTATTTCCTCCTGGTTGTTTCGCAGTTAGGTACGAGTGCGAAACGCTAACCTTTTTATTGTGTATGTTGGTGAAAATAATGATGATGATAACCGTTGTTATAAAAATTCGAGTCACAACGTTAATGAGTTTCGCGCAAAGAGTTTCGTGAAGTTCCATATGTCTTGAACAAACGTGGACACTAGTGAACGACTGGAACAGGTTTAAACGTCTGACATTTCGTCGATAACATGTGGGATGTGTTAGGTTTTCGCAACCGATCCGTCGTAGGTAAATGTGCGTTAGCGCATACGATTTATACATGTTTATGTCAGTAGGAGTAATACTAGTTGCTTTGTGAGATTACAGTAGTGCAGATCGTTAAATGTGCATTACTGTGGATAACAAAATCGGTTATATATTTTTCAAAACGGCGTTCATCATATCGTGACAGTAAGAGACGCTCTTTTATCTCTAAACGCACATTACAAGGTATATGGATGTACAGAACCACTAGCGCATAAACTATTATGCACCAGTGACGTGTACCCATATCTTTGGCAATAATGCAACGATGGTCTCATAGTCCATGTATACGTCTCCAATATTAACTTCTCGCCCTTGACCTTCCTGACATTGTTACCTGGCCTTTAGTTTCCGCAATTTCTGTTCGTGCCATACTACTCACAAACGAAGCTTCATGTTGTACGACAATTGGACGGTTGCTGTGTGCAATATTCGCAGTGAACACTACATATTTTTAACCGGCCTAATTATCCACTGACGTCTGCTAACATCGTTCACACTGATTCAGTCACTTCGCTTGGAACAAAATGCTCTGCGTATGTGCAAGATGGATCGGATAATAAAACGGTTCTTGTGTTACGGCTCCGTAAACGACACACATCTTGTGATTAGAAGTGTGAAAAGTATAGTTGTCAATACACGCACAAAATGCGCATGTTTGGATCAACAACCTTTGATGCGTGCCTTTGACCAAATGACTGTGATGTATTCCTCCGTCCCTTATTGTATTTGCACAAACGAAAATGCTTAGTCAATTCACTATGTGGATCACCAAACTGTTAGTTTGGGTGTGTCAACCAAACCTCGGATCCGGTTAAGATTTGTATTTTATTAGGTAGTTTTTGTTCACCATCTCTCAGCTAAAGTTGCCATTCAATCCAGCTAAGCAAAGCCAAGGTTGGGTGACAAGTCGCTGGTCAATAATAACCAAGACTGTGTGTACTGTTTCAACAGAATGCAGAAGAAAACTTCGAACATTCCTTAAGGATACCGTGGATAGCATGATTAAAGAACCGTCGATCTAGACGCCGCAAGTGAGAGACGGAACAACTACTAAGATCTGACAGCAATTGCTTCAGTAAAATCTTTTCACAGTATATGATATTTTCAAATTTCGAAACTTCTGTATTCAGGAATTTGCTAACAGATACTTTTAAAGCAGATAAACCTGATGAAGCTCTCCGATGAACGCCTTGGTCGATCAGAATGAAAGTATAGGATAAGCCAAAAGAATGGTCTATTGAGATGAGAGCATTAGTAGCCAATCCACAGTGTCTCAACTTATTCTGTTTTCTCTCTCGCTATGTCCCGTCTGGTCGCACATTCATTGAGTGTTTACTAAAGTGCAGATAATTATTATGTGATATGTAACATAAACAAGTCCAAACTGGTGATGACCGCCATGTAGATTATTCTGTGCAAGACAACATTAGCGAACCTCATGTGATGGTGACAAGTGTAAACAAGCGATCAGAGAATGAGACCACCAGCGATCGGTGACCTTGAACATTCAGTGGTTTCTCACGGTGCTAATGCTGTTGTGCTATGGACAGCTGATAATAGCTCATGCACTTTCAGTGTTTAACGGGCTAGTAGTACTTGAAAGTGTAACAGAATGTTATCAAATAACCTCAGTGTTGTTCAGCCAAATCAGTACTGTTTAGGTTATAAAATCACTCATCAGCTGGTTAGCATTTATCAAACCATTTTTTAATGCTGGACTGCCATCAGACGAAATCAAACACAAAGACTGAGCTACGAACGAAATCTGTCTCGGCGCATACGGTCAACGCGCAAACCTATTGATCAATAATTAAACGGTCGACTACTTCGTGGATCTGATTGGACAACGAATAGCTGTTCTTTTCAACCACTATTGTTGGCCGACTGTCTAACTGTTTCTCTTGTTTTTGGTTGCATCTCACAAGTTGCAGTTCAGTCGCAATAATCAGTGTGCATCGCTCTTGCCTGACCTGTACTGTTACTCCTGACCTATACTGCTATCTTGGCGAGGTGGTGGGGCTTGTGTACTGTTTTGATCCGGCGGGCTATGCTGACTAGGACTCCGGTCCTTTCGGGTGCAACATTGTCAGACAGGCCAAAGGGGAGCAGTCGAAAAGCAGACGAAAAGCAGTTACATTCATAGGATTATATGTCGCACTGCGGGCCGCATAGGAGGGCTTAGTTAGTGAGGCACGATCGTATGGGCATACGGAAGAACTATTTTTATAGTTGCAGCACTGCTGTCTTCTGTATCAGGAAGAAGGAGGTTAGGAAAGGTACCCTCAAACAAAGAACGGTTGACCGTGACTGCCGGTGTATTATCCAATACGGTCGAAAAATATTTGTTATCTCTCAAGCTTGATGTAGCTTCGATTACATCAACTGCGCACAGCAGTGCTCAGAATGAGACATCAATGTCTTATTCACTGCGCCTCGGGCTAGGCAAGCCCATCACTGCCAAGTGAGTCAGACTCATGAGTCATTGGCTGTGGGTGAGGTCCCCCAAGAAAGCCCCATATCCTGA